>JACGAQ010001199.1:0-67496 GCA_014119065.1 Orius insidiosus | reverse complement strand
TTTATCTCCGTTTATACGAATGACGGGCGCGCCGATTTATAAATTATGTAAAGCGGTCTAATTAGCCAATCCCTAGGATGTCCAGGACGTATTCAAATAGCGATTCCGTTAAAAAGTATATGAAGCGTAATGTTCCTATTGTGAGAAGGTTTTCGCTATATTTTTTTCAATTTACTATTTAAAAATATATTTTAGACAAAATTTGAAAGTCACGGTTACTGTCAAATAAGGATCACTTTTAAGTAGGTAATTTTTTTTGTCTTCTAATTTAACGAGTATGGATCGATCTTTGCTCTTCTTGAGAGATAAAAATTATTGTACTTTTCAAAAACCACTCGAACAAAGAATAATTTTTTTTTACATCCAAGATATGATAATACAAAATCATGGCACGAATGCATGCAAGATCAACGGTTAAATTTTTTTTAAATATAGAATTGAGGCGCTCCGGGTACGAAGGGCGAACTCAACAAAACGTACTTTCGAGATATTCGCATTTTAAAGTTTTATGTTACGGGCGAACTCAACAGAAAAGTCATGCCCTGGAATGGGAAAAGGAGTGGGGGTTGTGGACTAGGATGTGAGTTCGCCCTTCGTACACGCTCGGATATCGCAGTTAGAGCTTTGCCGCATATCGGTTTTTTCGTATTTAAAGCGGAAAAAAGGGCGAACTCAAAAAAAATTGTATGGGTGTATTCACCAAGAGCTCTAGAATCTGAAAAAAAAAAAAATTTGTCCGATGTTGAGTTCGCCCTTCGTACCCGGAGCGCCTCAATTTACTATCAAAGTATTAACCAATAATAGAGGAAAAATGACTGTGATAACGGGTATCTCACGACGCGTTTCGGCTTAAAAAGCTCGTCAGGTGAGCTATTCCCTCTATCACAATCATTTCTATCTTTTCACTGTGAACATTTGAAAATTAAATGTAAAAGTAATGCCACGGCAGCAAATCTGTCATAAAAATTAAAAACCAATAATGAGGTGGTGAGTGGCTCTCTTGGGCAACGGTGGCGCGGTGAGCTTTAGGGAGACGGTTTGTTTCCAGCTTCCCGCTGTATCCACTAAATCACTCGGAGATAGATTCACAGTGAAAATGATTGTGATACAGGGAATAGCTCACCTGACGAGGCTTTAAGCCGAAACGCGTCGTGAGATACCCGTTATCACAGTCATTTCTTCCTCCATTATTGGTTAATTCTTTGATAGTAAATTCAATAAACTTGCGGAATACGGACGCAATAAAATTAAAAGTAAATAGAATTTACTTTATAAACATAAAACCAACATAAACATAAAAAAGGAGAGAAAAAAAAGTTTGTTTATTTTACTTGTTGGAAAATCATCGGTCGAGAGTATTAAAAAATTTCTTTGAGTCAGATATAATCGAAAATCGTTCGGGAGGAAATAATAATTTATTTCTACGGATAATATTGGACTCGAACCTAAGACTTCTATGAGAGGAAAGGAGGCCCAGGATTCGATTTCTTCGGGTGTTAGAGTATTTTGAGTTGGATATTTCCCGGGGAGAAAAATCATTCTGCTCAGTCCATGTTACTACAGTCCAACTCCGTTGGCATTTGCTCCAAAAAAGCAGCAAAGCAGAATGGCGAAAGCCCTTTTGCAACTTAAAAAATGACCCTCCGGGGCCTGGAATCTTCCCAAACCTGACGTGGAAGGTATCGCAATAGCTTCTTTAAAGAAGTTTAAAAAAATAAAAATTTCATTCCTCAATTGAAACATTTGAAATGAAAAGAATCGAGATTTTTCGCGAAAACCCACAGAATTATTTTCAAAACGAACCTTGCATGTAGGAGCCAGTAGAAGAAAACAGCGACGACGGTAATCTGGAAGTAACTCGCCGAATGTATTGTGGTCGTCACCGCGGTTTCTAATTGCGGCCACATTTCCATACTAGCGTTCATCTGACTAAGGAAAAGACTTAGCGGCTCAAGAACTTTTATCGCCTCCATATCCGAAGAGTAATCGACAACTGCGTCATGTAAACTTTTCACGTGCATTGAATTCCCATTTCTTTATCCTTTCGGACTCTTCAAACACCCCTCCCCCCTCTCGAAATTATCTCGGAAAACGCTCTTTTTAAGAGTGGGATTCTAAGTATCAAAAGGTCAATACACAAAATTTAATTTTAAAAAATGTCTTTATCAAAACATCATCTCAATACGTGAAAAATCGAATAATGCAGTTTACATAACGTCAAGTCGTATGATAACGTTTCGGATCAAAATTTCTGATTATGAGGTCAATCTTTATCAAAAATTATTGTCACCTAAAAAAAATTTGATATTTTTCAAAATAAGCATAACGATAAAAAGATGATATTTCATACAAAGGACCTTGGCGAATAAGAAAAAAAAGTCTAATTGAGAAATTGAGCTGTGGCGTGATCGTAAATGGGACAAAAACCCTGCACACTAACTGTCCAATTGAAATTAAAATGGTGGCAAACTGTCTAAAAATGGAAGTTGAAATCTATTTAAGGTGAATATTTGTTAATAAAAAAACAATAATACAGTAAAACGGGAGAGGAGCCAAAAAACACACTTACCATTTAACCTCGACGTAGAAGTCACTATGGAGGACTTTTAAGGGCCCAAGATGGGGATCTCGCCATATTGACTTTGGCTGCCTGACAGAAATCTTTCATGAAAGCGGACGTTAAAAAGAAATCGAAAAGTCCCCCCAACTTAAATAAACAAAACACGTCGAGGATGGTCAAGAATATTTAGTATTTGATTTTTAATTGATTTCAAAAGGGCAAAAATTGATTTTGAAAAAGAAAAAGACTTTTTTTAAGGACAATTAGATCATGTTTTAACTTCTACGTCCGAATAATCAATTTGTACAACCATTAAAAAATAACAAATTTTTTTTACGTACAGAAAGGGTAATAATTAAATTTAGCAACATAAGCTGAAAAAATTAAATTATTTATTTATTTAGTAATATAAGCTGACAATTTTATGTCATGCTGGACAATCGAAATCAAAGGACTTGAAAAATGCAAAAATTTAGTGACCTTGTCCGAAGATGGATGTGGAGAGTCAAGGGTCGCAATTTAAATCTTATAAGCGTTTTTTATTCATTTTTAAGTACCTTTTATATGAAAAAAATTGACCTCATAATCGACTTGAAAAAAAAATTTCTGCTCACCTCAATAAAAGGAATGAAAGAAAATGGGCATCCTAATAGTAAAGTTGAAGGACGAGAGAGAAAAAAGGAAAATACGTGAGAGCACAACGAAAAAAAGTTACAACAACCTACGTTCTTGAACGAATGCCACAGACTGAATGCTAATATTGGACTACCGTCTTTTTTTTAGGGGGGACGCGATAGTTAATAAAGCGCCACCTGATGCAAGCCGATATCAAACGGTTTATAGTCGGGGGGTTCTAAGAGAAACTGATAAAACTAAAGATAGAATAATCAAAGCCACTATTAAATCACATGAAAATATACAAGGCGAAGTCAATATCGCCGAAAGAACGCGTGATTGAAAGGCCTAAAAAATGGTTTATTTTTGCGGACGTGTTTTGGCACTCAGATTACGTGGTGAAGACGCATTCAGTTTTTTTAGGGAGGGGGTGGCGAAATTTAAATTAATTCTGCGAGAGACATCCTTCAATTGAAAATGTTTTTATTCAGGGATTGAAAACTTCAAGCTACAATGCAGGTGGAGATGTTTTTTGGATAAAAAACCGGGAGAAAAGCCCAAAAATGGGGTTAAAAGGAACTGAAAGATCGAGAAAAACACCTAAAACATCGTGCAATGGAGGTTTGGCTAAAAAACCGTATAAAAGCCCTTAAAAAAGATGAAAAAAGGAGCCTCTGGGTAATAAGATCGAGAATAACTTTCGAAAAATCGTATAAATTAATTCGACGTCGGCGAGAAGCATTCAATTAATAAAGTGCTTTAAGGAGGTATGATGGTTTTTAAGTGAGTTGCTTTGCAAATTTTTCGTTGTTAACAACGGTTTTCGGTTTTTCCCTTCTATCTCGGAAACCGTCGCTCAAAACGAAAAAATGTTAAGTAAAAGTTGTAGGTACTGAAATTTACTACATAAAATATCTTATTAGTTTTTTCCGTCAGAGCAATACTTTAGGAGATATGGAAGTATTTGGGTTGGTTGCTTTGCAAATTTTTCGTTGTTAACAACGGTTTTCGGTTTTTCCCTTCTATCTCGGAAACCGTCGCTCAAAACGAAAAAACGTCCTAAGTAAAAGTCGTAGCTACGGAAATTTCCTACAAAAAAGACCTCATTGGTTTTTTTGTCAGAGCAATACTTAAGGAGATATGAGGGTTCTTAAGTGAGTTGCTTTGCAAATTTTTCGTTGTGAGCAACGGTTTTCGGTTTTTCCCTTCTATCTCGGAAACCGTCGCTCAAAACGAAAAAATGTTCTAAGTAAAAGTTGTAGGTACAAAGATTTCCTACAAAAATTTCTTTATTTATTATTTGCGTAAGAGCAATATTTAAGGAGTTATGAGGTTAAAACTAATAATCCTACAGAGCCTGTCTGAAAACTTAAAACCTTCATATCTCCTAAAATATTGCTCTGACGGAAAAAACCAATAAGATATTTTATGTAGTAAATTTCCGTAGCTACAACTTTTACTTAGGACATTTTTTCGTTTTGAGCGACGGTTTCCAAGATAGAAGGGAAAAACCGAAAACCGTTGCTCACAACGAAATATGTACAAAGCAACCAACTTAAAACCCTCATATCCCCTTAATTCAGGGTTTAAAAACCATTATAATCTCAGGGCAAACAGAGGGAGCTCGATTGAAAGATGGAGAAAAACGCCCGAAAAGATGATTCTAAGCCCAGAAGTCGAGTAAAAAGGAAGCTCTTCTCTGACTAAAAGGCAGCGGAAACGCTGAAAAAATTTGTGAATCAATTTAGAGGGTAAACTGCCGACCCTAAATAAAAAACCCTAAAAGTGGAGGTCCGAAATAACTATGCACCAAACTTCAGCGAAAGAAAAAGCAACAAAACCAGAAAGCTAAAACCCTAAAATTCCCCCATTCTAATCTAAAAGAACCGGGAAGCGATTTTTTAGCATAATAGCAATCTAAAGATCTCCAAAATCCCAAGTTTAAGGTCATATACACAATGGTAAAAAATTTACATAATTAATGTAATAAAAAAATAAAATCATTCGCAAAAGACATGTAGGCTTTTTTAGCGATTATTTTCCCACAAGGTTGGGTAAAAAAAATTTACAAAGGTTAATTTTTGGAAGTCTTCAAAGCAAAATTGCACATCTCAGAAAAAAAGAAAAGCCGGTTTTTATAGTAATTTTTGAGATGAAAAACTATTAAGTAAAAATAATAGCAAACACTTGAAAATATTATTTTCACCAAATCCTACTTTTTTTGAAGTGTATTTTTTTAAACAGAAGTTGAGTACAACTCTTGAAATTTGTACCTGGTGACCTCTTTGAGAAAATCGTGAATCCCCCTTCTTCTGTTTTTTTCGAAGATTAATTAACATAAAAATTATTTATGTTAAGTGAATAAAAATTATTATTCATTCTCACCAGTGAAAAATGTACTTGTAAGGAAAAAACAAATTAAAAATGATTTAATTTTGAATTAATGACCTACGCACGTTCCTTGATCAAGAGCCTGAAGTACGTCAGAAAGATCAAGCCAATGGTATGAAGTGTTTAAAAACAATTATTTTTATCTCAACTGTTTTGGGGGATTTTTTGCTATAGAACCAATGGTGTTTTTCCCGAAGGAGTCGGAAAGTTTTCACAAAAAAAGCAATAATGATAAAATTGTGGGAACCACAACATATGTTCTAATATAAAATCACACATTAATCTTTCACTAAATTATTGTTGAAGAATCATCCCACAATTGGTGAACCGACATGATTTGAACACAGGATGAAACAACACCAAACACAACAAGCTTCCGGCACGTCTTGATCTCCCATCGACAGCGCCAGCAAGCCATTCCCTCAACTCGTAAGCAGTTCCGCACCTCTTCAACCCGCTGAATTGGTGGATCTTCAACCTCGGAACAAACTTCTCGACATCAGCGACACTCATGTCAAAGCTCGACAGTTCGCGTTCCAGCATCCGCACACACATCTTCAACACACAGCACCTTCACCCTTCCTTTTACCGTAAGGGGATGATATGGGAACCACAACATATGTTCTAATGTAATAAAATCACATTACACAATACATCATAATCTTTCACTTCAAATTAGTGGTGACAAATCATCCCACAAAATAAAATAAAACAGATTTAAGAGGCATATTGGTAGGAATGGAATAACCAGCCCATGGTTAAGATGACCAGAAAACCCAAATTTTTCTTGGGTAAAAATACTGAAAAACTCAATTCAAGACCAGAAAAACGAGGAAAACTACCCAAAGCCCGGTAAAAAGATGTAAACTTCTGAACGTTCAAAATATGAATCAGTCCACGTGCGAAAAAAAACCAAAAATCTTAATAACAGAATTTAGACAAAAATAACTTACCTATTAAGCTTCTTTCACCGAAAAACAAAAGTAAAAACATAAATCAACACTTTGAATCCTCTCGTAAACAGCACAGTTTATGAGAAAAAACTCATGATTGAACAGAAACCTGATACAGTGAAAAGCGAAACGAAAGATTCAACCTTGAATTTGACCGGCCAGATTTTTCCTTTGTAAATAAAAAGAGTGAAATAACCTGAAACTCGAAGGTTCTAAATGATGACAAATCGATTACAGAGTCGATCAGCGACATTATTTAATTTATTAATCATTTAATTTATTTAAAAAAGTACTGTATATTTTAGCATAATAAATAAATAACAAATAGAATATTCATCATAGGATAAATATAAGCTATGCTAAATGATATTTGTTTAAACAATTTAGATCGATTGTTTGATAAATAAGGCGCGTAAAACTTATTATCAGATAGATTTTGAGTTTTTTATCGTGAAATGAAAGTAATTTTTGGACTCCGCAATTTAAAAAAAGATGAATCTTCAATCCAATGAATTTTTGCAGGAGTATCAAAAATGTTATTTTAATGTTAACGATGAAAATCCTTTTGCGATTGATTATAAAAGGCGTTGTTTGATATTGAGACAATTTTACTCCAACGAGAGGTGATTTAAACCATTTACTTAGTTCTCTTTTGTTTGTTTAAGACGTTTGGACATGATGTTGCACTTTTCATGCTCCCACGATTTTTATTTTTGCATTTGGCCTTGTTTTTAGCGTTTTTAATATGAAGATATCGTGAGATCTGTCGGGAGTTTTGGTTGAAGGCTAATGAACTTCGGCCTTACCTATAGGTCTACTCTAATATGCAGACGACTGTGTAGTCCTTGGTTTTTTTCTCTGTGTGTATTACTGACTATTCCTTCTCTAGTGTGCAGTTTTGGGCCTAATCACAATCATAACTATGATAATCATAGTTATGACTTATGATTATGATTATAATACCCAAACTTTAAATATGTGATTATTATTACAATCGTAATCGTAATCACAATTTTCTTTATAATTACGTCGTAATCATACTTTTTTCATGATTACGTTTGTTATCATACTTTTTTCTCATGATTACGCTCGTAATTGTATCTTTTGTGTAAGTATTTAAATAACTAACTAGCACTTTGTGTTGTAATTACAATATTTATTATTGTTTCACCGATATTTACCTACCAAACTTTCCTTTCATATTCACCAATAAAGTCATCGCTTTCTTTAACCCTGTTATATTATTTAGTGGAAACATTCATATCAGTGAAACAATAAAAACAGCTATTGTAATTACAATGAAAGAAAGGTGGTATTTAGGTTTACACAAAAAAGTCTTATTGCCAGCGTAATCATGAGAAAAAGTATGATTACAAGCGTAATCATGAAAAAAGTATGATTACGGGCGTAATTATAAAAAAATTGTGATTGCGAATGTAATTATGATTACGATTATAGTCATAATCACATATTACTGTTTGTGAATTATAATCATAACCCTAAACACATGATTATAATTATTAATCATAGTTATGATTATGATTATGCCCAGCACTGCCAAGAATATCATTCTATTGTGGCTGGGTTATGTTTGGCTGTCCCCACATCTTGTAGGATCTTGTGTAGCTTGATTTTCTAGTCTAGACTATACTCGTTTCATAGGATATTTAAGGATTAACCCTTTCGAGACCGCAGGCGACTATAGTTGCCATTCGCGCTTTTCGTTTGGAGACCGCAGGCGACTTTAGTTGCCCAGCGGCGCCAGCGGGAAGCCTCTCTAAAAAATTTAATACCTTCGCTTCCCTTGGTGCTAGCGACATGCAAAAACTGGCAATCTGTTGGGGAAGAAATGAACTACGTGATGATCGCATCACTCGTCGCTTTCTGTGCTTTGCTGGGAGAAGTGAGGGGAAAGTGCTGCGCCAGTAGCGCAGAGAATCCGGCGTCAGACGCGGTCTCGAAAGGGTTAACCATCTTTTTTGCTGGTTTTGGATATTTTTTCTGCAAATGTTTGAAAAGCTGCAAATGGCTTTGGGAAGCCTTCCTCTAATTTTTATTTTTACTATTTACAGTTAGGGTATATCAAGAGATAGGGCGCAGATAAACGATATAATCTTTACTAAATATTCACTGATATTCCTAAGCCATTTTTTAGTAGTAAGTTTTTCCCCCTTTTAAAATAGGACTTTTTTTTCAGCCACACAAATGCTGCGACTATCCAACTTTTGGATGAAGACTTACAAGATTATTATGATCTACTGGATAATCCGAATGGCCTCAATAATTTCACTCAATCGACCCTTGCTCTCCTCTCAAATCGAAAAAGCGGTAATCCTATTCATTATACCAAAAAGATTATTTTGTTATTTACAGATAGTTCCTCTTGGAAGAGTACATTGACCTCGAAAGGTCCAAAACTTAGCGAACTTTTGACTGATATCTCTCAAAACTGCCAGAACCGTAAAGATTGTGGATGTGCGCTTTTCCAACCAGAAGGGACCAATTCAGATAAGGACAATGGTGACAACTCTAATAATAAACAAGGTCATCTTAACTGAATTTAAAAAAAATTTAATCATTATATCGGTCAGTTGAAGAACAATAAGATCAACTTTGACCTCGTTAATATCTTGAAAACACTCATGGAATTTTTCTTGATGGGGAACACTTGTTTTAAGAGGTTTATTATGTTTTTTAGGTCCTAATTTTGTTTTTGGGAAAAAACAAACAAATATGCCGCATATAATGGAGAATCGAGTCAAAACCTGTTTTGAAGGCTCAAAATTCAAATAAAGCTTCAGGATACCAAACTAGCATTTTCTATTCCGAGCCTCAAAATCAAAGATCTGCTCAAAATGAAGAAAGAAGAACAGGAGTTTATTTTGCTCGGGTGGGAGGACGTTTTAAAAAATGGAATGATGATGAAGATGATGAAAAAGTGCAAAGCGAAGACATGTTTATTACAGCAAAAGAGAAAATGGTGGCTCAAAAAATGAGAAAAAAAAATTAATTTTTTATTTTTAGAAAGAAGAGATCCAAAACAAAAAATATGGCACTTACACAAGAGAAAATTTCCAAAATCAAGGGACGAAAAAAACTTTAGGAGGAAAACGCCCCATTGCTAATAAATTTGTTACCCCTTTTAGAAGCTCCAGGTACCATTTTGCTGTATTTTTTCCTCATATAATGATTTTTTTAGAGAAGATTATGATAAAGCAGCGATAAAAGTGATGATAGCCAGGGATGGGGAGAGGATGTGGACGAAAGGTTCAAGAATATAGATCCGAAAATGGTCGAATTGATTCGCAACGAAATTATGGATCATGGATCGAAAATTTGCTGGGACGATATCGCCGGACTGCAGTTCGCCAAAGATACAATTCAAGTAAGCAGATGGTTCAGATCGTAGCCAGGATTTAATTCCTGGAGACCTCTTAGTTCGTTTCAGCAAAAAGAATCTATTTTAATATGGTTTTTAGGCCCATTTAGCCTTTTTCAATTTCTCAAAGACAAAGAGTTCCAGACCCTTTAGAGGAAAATTGATTGGTGATCTTTACTTAAGAGGTTGTCTTTAGTGCCTGCTGGATAGTTTCTTCGACAGTACTCTATGGCTGCTATTTTCATTCAAATTTACCAATTTGTGACAATATTACCCTTTAACAGTTACATTGAAAATTGCAGTTACATTTCTATTTATTTGGAAAAAATGACATTTTTTACTCCCTGTATGAAATATAATTAATAATTTTTCACCCCATAGTAGGAGAAAAATTAGCTGTTCACGCCTGTTTTGTTGGCCTGGCTGGGCAAAACTAGGTTTCTCCTTTTTCAACCTTGGTACTTTTTTTTATAGAAAGAGAGAGAAATGAGATACAATTTAAAATTAGTCAAAAAAATTTATTTACAATTATAAATTAACTTAAATCTAGAATTAGCAATTATTTTTCTACCAAAATCCATCATTTTCTATTAATTGGCGTGTTAATTTTAAACTATATACAAAAGTTTTTGGGTCTTCGTCTATTGCACATGTCCATTTTTCTAACACATTTGTTTCGACCTGTCCCAGTGATTTAATAAATGTCTCTCCTAAAAATCCCTTCGGATCCACAGTGCCGTTACATCTATTTATCTTTGTGTCTTATTAAGAAGTCCTTCGATAGATTCTGTAGAGCACATGCGCTAGTCCAACATATTTTGTCACTAAATTTCTCTATAACTTGTTCACTTAATTTTGATTCACACAAATCGCAGGCCAGTAACTTGTCTGCGTATTTGATGATGTTTCCTCTCTCATTGGGTATGTAGACAGGATCTTCCAGTCGACATAATTCTTCACTAAGTCAAGAGTCCCTTCTCCAAATGTAAAATCTTCTCTCAAAAAAATTGTCCATTTTTTGCCTTGATTATTTTTTTCATGGCAGGCAACAAAGCCATTTTCCATCCCGTATTCTTGTGCAGGGCAATGAAGAGGTTGACGATGTCATTATCATCTTCCAAATATGACAAAAGATTCTTCATTATGGGATAGTAAAATTTGTCTGCATCCATTTTCAAAAATTTTCTGGAAATTAAATAAGTTAATTCATAAAAATTTAAAATAAATAAATACCTTTTTTTTTTTTTAAATGTGCAAGAATAGCAAATGTTAAATTTTAAAATGTAACAGATTTATATGAAGTTCAAAAGCTAACTGAATTCAATTAAGGTCAGTGACAGTTGCGGGCTTTATATATACGATAACTGTTAGAAAGGCGGAAAATTCCCAACCCCCTTAAAGTGAAAGATTAGAATTACTTATCTGGAGCATACCCTATCTGAACTTTGACTAATTTATTAAAATTACAATGATAGCCAATTTATTTGTTTTAATCCTTATAACAAAAATGTTTTAGTATGTGTTATTATGGATTTATGGTACATGGAATGTTGTTCAAAAAATCAATAATTCCTCCCTCTAGAAGGGAGATAGTGAAAGGGATTAATTTTCTATTTTGATAGAATGACCTTTCTCCCACAAACAGATCCTTTTAGTACAAAAATTCCCCACCCAAGCATTCATGATTTTGGCATTAAAAAAAAGCTTAAAAATCAAATTTGGCCCGTAACCTAGTCCTGTCTATGAAAAATTGCCTGAAAATTCTGTTAGATGGGCTTTTTTGTGCAAAATAAACCCTTGATTCACATGTCTTGGCGAAAAAACTGTGGGACCAACAGCAAAAGAGATTATTGGGTCACTTGGGAAAATTTACTGGTCCGTAGTTGGCTCAAACAGGGACCTCCTCAAAATAGGGCAATCTAAAGTCAAAAGAAGGCAGAAAAAATAATATCTTCACCCATCCATACCACATGGAACGAGTGTAACCAATAGTATGGCTAGCTCATGAAACAAAACTTCAAACTGTCAAATCTTTGGCATATTTGGAAATTTCCAAAATCTCTCATCATTTTCAAGGGTAATTCTGTTAAAATTTGGTGAAGGTGGCTACGGACGGACTGCCAGCAGGCACTGCAACAACCTTTGATCGTAGGATCACTAAATAATTTTCCTCTAGGGTCTGGAAGACCCTTTTAGAAAGAAATTATATGCTGACAAAATAAGAGATATTTAAAAACCAAATATTTATAGGAAATTGTCGTTTGGCCGATGTTACGCCCTGATATTTTCACTGGCCTTCGACGTCCACCTAAAGGAATCCTTTTATTCGGCCCCCAGGAACAGGAAAAACATTAATTGGTATTTTTACATTAATTTTACATTTTCTCAATCTAATAATATAGGTAAATGCATTGCTTCGCAATCAAATTCGACGTTTTTTAGCATCAGCGCTTCTTCTTTAACTTCCAAATGGATCGGTGATGGCGAGAAGATGGTCCGAGCACTTTTCGCAGTCGCCAGGTAATTTCGATCTTCAAATTCGTATTTTAACTTCTTTTTTTAGAGTTCATCAGCCGTCAGTTGTTTTCATTGATGAAATTGATTCATTATTGAGCCAAAGAAGTGAAACTGAACATGAATGTTCACGTCGTATCAAAACTGAATTTTTGGTTCAACTTGTATGTATTTTTAAAAAATTAAAAAAATTTATATGAGATTTTAGGATGGTGCTGCTACTGGTGAAGAAGACCGAATTTTAGTAATCGGAGCGACCAATCGCCCTCAAGAACTTGACGAAGCTGCACGTCGGAGATTAGTCAAAAGAATTTACATACCGTTACCAGATTTTTCAGTAACTAAAAAAAGTTTTTTGGCTAATTTTAATTGTAAATTTCAGGCTAGAATACAATTAGTTAATAACCTTATGAAAAAAGAAAGAAACAATCTTTCGGAGGATGATGTCACCATGATTGCCAACATGAGCGAAGGATATTCGGGCGCAGACGTGAAAAACGTTTGTCAGGAAGCCTGTCTTGGCCCTATTCGATCTATTGGAGCAAATATGATGGTTAACATTTCTGCCGAACAGGTATTATTATTAATTTTTAAACCATTTTTTCAAGTCATTTTTAGGTAAGACCCGTCGACATCGATGACTTCAAAAAAGCTTTAAAGAGAGTTAAGTCCTCGGTATCACCGAATGATCTGACCCAGTATATTTCGTGGAATAACACTTATGGATTCGATGCGATTAGAGATTAAAATAGATTTTCAACAAAATATAAAATTTATTTAACACAACACCCAAACTATCAAAAAGAACAACAAATTAAGATTGTTTTCTAGCATTTATTACGCTAGATATGAATAATTCTACAGCTTTATAGGAGCTGCGGACCAAAGGGCCGCTTGCTGTTTATAAAAATCCCATTTTATTCCCTTCCGATTCCCAGTGTTTGGGATGGAGTTGTTTTATTTTTCTGGTGTGACATATTCAACGACTTTTAAATGACGTTTTGTCGGCTTTTGTCCTCCATAGAAGAAAAGGTAAAGGAAAAAGAAGTTCTATGTGAACACGACGATTTTATCGACAAAGATGATTTGAAAAATAAGAATCTAAATGATTCAAATGAAAAAAAAGAAGGTTTGTCTGTGTTCTTCACCTGAACTTTTTTGTTTATTTTTTTAACTTCTTTATTAATTTCTTTTTTTGGGTTAAGGATTTGTAGCACTTTTTAATCTCAGTTTATCTTTTGTATATGTTTTGGCCAAAACTATTGGCCATCTGTAGCACAAACTACAAAAGTAATTAAGGATACATAAAATTGTTCCTAGTATCGTTCTAAGTTAATCCAGTGTTCTAACTCTGCATAACTTCAATTTTGATAGTCCCAAGATACCTACATTAACGATTTAAGCTTACTTAAGTGAATTCTTAATTAGAAAAGAAAAAAAACTCTGGGTTTTTTCTTGTGTGTGCTCTGATTTTTCCTGTGTGTGAGATATACAAAGTAAAGTTTTTTTTTTTTTTTTTTTTTTTTTTTTTTTTAACAAAATTAATTTATCTTTTACTTCGCCTAATTATTTGATTTTTAACATTAAAAAATCGCTGAATTACATTTATTTAATTTCAATTTTTTAGTTAATTTTTTCTAATTTAATCCTCTATGTAAAGCAAATAAACAATGTCTAGTCACCTTTGATTTTTCAATAGTCTTACTTGTAAAATTTTACTATCCGCATCAAGTTATTTCTTAAAAATTATTTCTAATTTTTTGAGTTTTAATTTCGATATTTTATTTTTTATATTATGTGATTCGTTTAAGAAAATGGTATTTATTTATTTAATTTTTAAAATATCCATTTTATAAAAATTTTTAGACCTTACCATTCAACTATTTTCTATTCTGAGCTTTGAAATCAAAGATCTGCTCTGAATGAAAATAGAAAAGGAGTTTATTTTGCTCGGTTGGGAGGACGTTTTAAAAAATGGAGTGATGATGAAGATGATGAAAGAGTGCAAAGCGAAGACATGTTCATTCCAGCAAAAGAGAAATGGTGGCTGAAAAAATGGTAAAACAAAAATATTCCACTAACTTGAGAGAAAATTTCCAAAATCTAGGGACGAAGAAAACTTAAGCTGGAAAACTAGAAGCTCCAGGTACCGTTTAGATGTATTTTTTCCTCATATAATGATTTTTTAGAGAAGATTATGATAAAAGCAGCGATAAAAGTGATGATAGCCTGGGATGGGGAGAGGATGTGGACGAAAGGTTGAAGAATAATGATCCGAAAATGGTGGAATTGATTCACAACGAAATTATGGATCACAGATCGAAAATTTGATGGGACGAATCGCTGGATTGCAGTTCGCCAAAGATACAATTCAAGTAAGCAAATGGTTCAGGATCGTAGCCAGGATTTAATTCCTGGAGACCTTTAAGTTTGTTTCAGCAAGAAGAATGTGTTAATGTGGTTTTTTAGGCCCATTTAGCCTTTTTCGAAGACAAAAGGGTTCCAGACCCTTTAGTGGAATATTCATTGGTGATCTTTACCGATCAAGAGGTTGTCTGTGTGACTCTATGGCTGCTATTTCATTCAAATTTCACCAAATTTGTGACAATATTACCCTTTAACAGTTACCTTGAAAATTGCTGAGATTTTTTTTTGATTCGAAAAAATTTCATTAATTAATTTTTCACCCATTAGTAAGGAGAAAATTTTAGGGCTGTTCATGCCTCTTTTGTTTGGCCTGGCTGGGTAAAACTAGGTTTCTCCTTTTTCAACCTTGGTACTTTTTTGAAGGAAGAAAGAGAAATAAGATATGTAATTTACAATTAGTTAAAAAAAAATTTATTTACACTTATAAATTAACTTAAATCTAGGAATTGCAATTATTTTTCTACCAAAATCCATCAGTTGCTATTAATTGGCGTGTTAATTTTAAACTATATAAAAAAGTTATTGGATCTTCGTCTATTGCACATGTCCATTTTTCTAACACATTTGTTTCGACCTGTCCCAGTGATTTAATAAATGTCTCTCCTAAAACATCCCTTCGGATCCACAATGCCGTTACATCTAATCTATCTTTGTGTCTTATTAAGAAGTCCTTTGATAGATTCTGCAGCGCACATGCACTAGTCCAACATATTTTATCACTGAATTTCTCTATAACTTTTTCACTTAATTGTTGGTTCACACAAATCGCTGGCCAGTATAGCTTGTCTGCGTATTTGATGATGTCTTCCTCTCTCATCGGGTATGTAGAAAGGATCTGCCAACTGACGTATTTCTTTATTATGTCAAGAGTCCCTTCTCCAAAAGTTAAATCTTCTCTCAAAAAAATTGTCCATTTTTTTGCCTTGATTATTTTTTTCATGGCAGGCATCAAAGCCATTTTCCATCCGGTATTCTTGTGCAGGGCAATGAAGAGGTTGACGATGTCATTATCATCTTCCAAATATGACAAAAGATTCTTCATTATGGGATAGTAAAATTTGTCTGCATCCATTTTCAATAAATTTTCTGGAAATTAAATAAGTTAATATTATCATTATAAAAATTTAAAAATAAATTAAATACCTTTTTTTTTTAAATGTGTAAGAATAGCAAATGTTAAATTTTAAAATGTAACAGATTTATATGAAGTTCAAAAGCTAACTGAATTCAAATTAAAGTCAGTGACAGTTGCGGGCTTTATATATACGGATAACTATTAGAAAGGCGGAAAATTCCCAACCCCCTTAAACTGAAAGATTAGAATTACTTATCTGTGACAAATGCCTAAAATTAACCCCAACTGTCAAGAAAAATTTTTTTCTACAAAATCTATAAAATAGTTTTACTTCTTACATCAGAAAAAAATTTTGGTGAAAAATTGGTGAAGATCGGACCATAGTATGGCTCATGAAACCTAACTTCCAACTATCGAATCATTGCCATACTTGGAAATTTCAAAAATCTCCCAGCATTTTCTCTGCGGATCCACAATGCTGTTACATCTAGTCTATCTTTGTTTCTTATTAGGAGTCCTTTGATAGATTCTGTGGCGTACATGCGCTACTCCAACATATTTTATCGCTTAATTTTTCTATAATTTATCCACTTAATTGTTGATTAACAGAATTCGCTGGCCAGTCTAACTTGTCTGCGAATTTCATGATGTCTTCCTCACTCATTGGGTATGTAGACAGGTTCTTCCAGTCTACATAATTCTTTATTATGTCAAGAGTCCCTTCTCCAAAAGATAAATATTGTCTCAAAAAAATTATCCATTTTTTTCCTTGATTATTTTGATCATGGCAGGCAACAGAGTCCTTTTTTGATGAGAAATTTTTCTCATCTAACCTTTGAATATAAAAAGTTTTCTAGTTAAAAAACATATTAGGGATGACTTAATGATTTGATAAATTTCTTTCCTAAAATATCTCTTCAGATCCACAATGCCGTTACATCTAGTCTATCTTTGTTTCTTATTAAGATGTCCTTTGATAGATTCTGTAGAGCACATGCGCTAGTCCAACATATTTTGTCACCGAATTTCTCTATAACTTTTTCACTTAATTGTTGGTTCACACAAATTGCTGGCCAGTATAACTTGTCTGCGTATTTGATGATGTCTTCCTCTCTCATCGGGTATGTAGAAAGGATCTGCCAACTGACGTATTTCTTTATTATGTCAAGAGTCCCTTCTCCAAAAGTTAAATCTTCTCTCAAAAAAATTGTCCATTTTTTGCCTTGATTATTTTTTCATGGCAGGCAACAAAGCCATTTTCCATCCAGTATTCTTGTGCAGGGCAATGAAGAGGTTGACGATGTCATTATCATCTTCCAAATATGACAAAAGAGTCTTCATTATGGGATAGTAAATTTGTCTGCATCCATTTTCAATAAATTTTCTGGAAATTAAATAAGTTAATATTATCATTATAAAAATTTAAAAATAAATTAAATACATCTTTTTTAAATGTGCAAGAATAGCATAATATGCTCTAAATTTCTAAATTGTTGGTTACCTCATTAGCGGGTTCGACCTTTGTCTAGTGCCTAGAGTTGATGAGGCTTTAGGAATGCGAGAGACAGAGTTTGAACGAGCTGGCCTGTTTGTTACTTTGGGAAACTGCTGTTACATCTAGTCTATCTTTGTTTCTTATTAAGAAGTCCTTTGATAGATTCTGTGGCTCACATGCGCTAGTCCAACATATTTTGTCACTGAATTTCTTTATAATTTGTTCACTTAATTGTTGATTCACACAAATCGCTGGCCAGTCTAACTTGTCTGCGTATTTGATGATGTTGTCCTCACTCATTGGGTATGTAGACAGGATCTTCCAGTTGACATAATTCTTCACTAAGTCAAGAGTCCCTTCTCCAAATGAAAAATCTTGTCTCAAAAAAATTGTCCACTTTTTTGCCTTGATTATTTTGATCATGGCAGGCAACTTCGCGTTTTTCCATCCCAGATTCCTGTGCAGTGCAATGAATAGATTGACTATGTCATCATCTTCCAAATATGACAAAATATTCTTCATTATGGGATAATAAATTTGTCTGCATCCATTTTCATAAAAAAATTTCTGGAAATTGAATAAGCTATATCATATACCATAAAAATGTTAAAATAGATCAAATACTTTTTTTTTTTTTTTTTTTTTTTTTTTTTATATATATAAGTGAGAGAATAGCAAATGTTAAATTTTAAAATAAAACAGATATATGAAGTTCGAAAAGCTTAAATAACTACATATTAGAAAGGTGGAAAATTCCCAAGGCAGAAAAATTAATTTGTTCACCCAGCCAGGAAAAACAGAACGGGTGTTAATAGTTCAAATTTCTCCCTACTCGGTATCAAGAAATTTTTCTATAAGTTCTATCTGATGTGAGCAGTTTTTGGTGAATATCGGACCTGTAGTGTGGCCATAGCCAACTTCAAACTGTCAAATCTCTGCCAGATTTGGGATATCCAAAAATCTCTCAACATTTTCAAGGGTAATACTGTTGAAATTTGGTGAAGGTTGTCAGGAAGCCTGTCGAAATGGAGCAAATATAGATAGTTAACATTTCTGCGGAACAGGTATTACTATTAATTTTTAAACTATTTTTCAAGCCATTTTTAGATAAGACCCGTCGACATCGATGACTTCAAGAATGCTTTAAAAAGATCCAGGTCCTCGGTATCGCCGAATGATCTCACCCAGTATATTTCTTCGAATAACACTTATGGATTCGATGCAATTAGAGATTAAAATAAATGTTCAACAAAAAATAAAATTTATTTAACATAATATAACACCCAAACTATTAAAAAGAGGAACAAATTAAGATTGTTTTCTCGCTTTTATTACGCTGGATATGAAGAATTCTCCAGCTTTATAGCTAGGATCCACAGTGCCGTTACATCTAGTCTATCTTTGTTTCTTATTAAGAAGTCCTTCGATAGATTCTGTAGCGCACATACACTAGTCCAACATATTTTGTCACTGAATTTCTCTATAAGTTGTTCACTTAATTGTTGATTCAAACAAATCGCTGGCCAGTCTAACTTGTCTGCATATTTCATGATGTCTTCCTCTCTCATTGGGTATCTAGAAAGGATCTTCCAGTTGACATATTTCTTTATTATGTCAAGAGTCCCTTCTCCAAATGTAAGATCTTCTCTCAAAAAAATTGTCCATTTTTTAGCCTTGATTATTTTTTTCATGGCAGGCAACAAAGCCATTTTCCATCCGGTATTCCTGTGCAGGGCAATGAAGAGGTTGACGATGTCATAATCATCTACCAAATATGACAAAAGATTCTTCATTATGGGATAATAAAATTTGTCCTCATCCATTTTCAAAAAATTTTCTGGAAATTAAATAAGTTTTTTTTTTTTTTTTTTTTTTTTTTTTTTTTTTTTTTTTTTTTTTTTTTTTTTTTTTTTTTTTTTTTTTTGGCTAAACAAAAATTCAGTAAGAAATTTATTGTTCCCCTCTATACAAAACGATGTTATTATCAGTTTCATAAATTTTAACTTCATACAAGAGTTTCGGGTCATCCAGAAGTTTCAAAAGGCCGTTCCAGATGTAAATCGCGACGTTTTCAGTAGTCGAGACGACATCTTTGAAATAAGGGACGTCAAGGTCGAGATGTTTATGATCCATCGTGTCCATAATAGCGGTGTTCATGTGGGTTTTTAAATCGTGGATATTCATAACCATTCCGGTGTCTGGAGTTACTCTTCCTCTTACAGTCACTTCTACTCTATAGTTGTGACCATGGCCATTGGGATTATTGCATTTTCCAAACACCTGCTTGTTCCTTTCATCGGAGAGTTGCTTGCTGTGGAGGCGATGGCAAGCGGAAAACTTCTCGACTCGGGTCAAATAAGCAATCGGCAACGGACTCATCTTGGCAGCTTCCTTCACCACGAATGATCTGAACACCAGAAGCGTCCACTCTTATGTAACCAGTTACATAACATAACTTAAAAAAAAAGTTTGACTTAACCGCTAGATACTTCAAAAAAACCAAAATCCAACAAACATATTCACTATGTATTCAAATGACAAAACAGATTTTGATGACATCTAGGTTTATCTTTCATGATGGGAAAACCCCGAAATTAAATAAGTTAATATTATCATTATAAAAATTTTAAAATAAATTAAATACCTTTTTTTTAATTTAAAAATGTGCAAGAATAGCAAATGTAAAATTTTAAAATGTAACAGATTTATATGAAGTTCAAAAGCTAACTGAATTCAAATTAAGGTCAGTGACAGTTACCGGCTTTATATATACGATGACTACTAGAAAGGCGGAAAATTCCCAACCCCCTAAAAGTGAAAGATTAGAAATACTTATCTGCGACAAATGCCTAATAATTCTGTTAAATGGGCTTTTTTTTTTGTGAAAATGATCCCTTGATTAACATTTCTTGGCTAAAAACTGTGGAACACATCAGTAAAAGAGAATAAAATTGGGTCACTTGGGAAAATTTACTGGACTGTAGTTGGCTCAAATTTCCTCAAATAGGGCAATCTAATAGTCAAAAAGAAGGCAGAAAAAATTAATGTCTTCACCCATCCATGCCACGTGGAACGAGAGTGAATAGTTCAAATTCCTTCCTACTGTCAAGAAAAAAATTTTCTACAAATGCTATAAAATAGTTTTATTTCTTAATCAGAAAAAATTTTTGGTGAAAAATTGGTGAACATCGGACCAATAGTATGGCTCATGAAACCAAACTTCAAACTGTCAAATCATTGCCATACTTGGAAATTTCTAAAATCTCTCAGCATTTTCTCTGCGGATCCACAATGCTGTTACATCGATTCTATCTTGGTTTCTTATTAAGGAGTCCTTTGATAGATTCTGTGGCGCACATGCGCTAGTCCAACATATTTTGTCACTGAATTTCTCTATAAGTCGTTCACTTAATTGTTGATTCAAACAAATCGCTGGCCAGTCTAACTTGTCTGCATATTTCATGATGTCTTCCTCTCTCATTGGGTATGTAGACAGGTTCTTCCAGTCTACATAATTCTTTATTATGTCAAGAGTCCCTTCTCCAAAAGATAAATCTTGTCTCAAAAAATTATCCATTTTTTTTCCTTGATTATTTTGATCATGGCAGGCAACAGAGTCCTTTTTTGATGAGAAAATTTTTCTCATCTAACCTTTGAATATAAAAAGTTTTCTAGTTAAAAAACATATTAGGGATGACTTAATGATTTGATAAATTTCTCCTAAAATGTCCTTCAGATCCACAATGCCGTTACATCTAGTCTATCTTTGTTTCTTATTAAGATGTCCTTTGATAGATTCTGTAGCGCACATGCGCTTGTCCAACATATTGTCACTAATTTCTTTATACTTGTTCACTTAATTGTTGATTCACACAAATCGCTGGCCAGTCTAACTTGTCTGCATATTTCATGATGTCTGTCCTCTCTCATTGGGTATGTAGACAGGTTCTTCCAGTTGACATAATTCTTTTATGTCAAGATCCCTTCTCCAAAAGAAAATCTTGTCTCAAAAAATTCCATTTTTTCCTTGATTATTTTGATCATGGCAGGCAACAGAGTGCTTTTTTGATGAGAAAATTTTTCTCATCTAATCTTTGAATATAAAAGTTTTCTAGTTAAAACCATATTAGGGATGGCCAATGATTTGATAAATTTCTCTCCTAAAATCCCTCGGATCCACAATGCTGTTACATCTAGTCTATCTTTGTTCTTATTAAGAAGTCCTTTGATAGATTCTGTAGCGCACATGCGCTAGTCCAACATATTTTGTCACGAATTTTTCTATAATTTTCACTTAATTGTTGATTCACACAAATCGCTGGCCAGTAACTTGTCTGCGTATTTCATGATGTTTCAGAAAATCTTCCAGACATATTTCTTATTATGTCAAGAGTCCCTTCTCCAAAAAAAATCTTGTCTCAAAAAAATTGTCCACTTTTTTGCCTTGATTATTTTTCATGGCAGGCAACAAAGCGCTTTTCCATCCCGTATTCTGTGCAGTGCAATGAAGAGATTGACTATGTCATCATCTTCCAAATATGACAAAAGATTCTTCATTATGGGATAATAAAATTTGTCTGCATCCATTTTCATAAAAATTTTTTGGAAATTAAATAAGCTAATATTACACATAAAAATGTTAAAATAGATCAAATACTTTTTTTTATATATATAAGTGAGAGAATAGCAAATGTTAAATTTTAAAATAAAACAGATATATATGAAGTTTGAAAAGCTAGAAAGGTGGAAAATTCCAAGGCAGAAAAAATTCATTTCTTCACCAAGCCAGGCCACATGGAACGGGCGTTAATAGTTCAAATTTCTCCCTACTCGGTATCAAGAAATTTTTTTCTATAAGTTCTATCTGATGTGAGCAGTTTTTGGTGAATATCGGACCTGTAGTATGGCCATAGCCAACTTCAAACTGTCAAATCTCTGCCATATTGGGATATCAAAAATCTCTCAACATTTTCAAGGTGATACTGTTATTGGTGAAGGTTGAAAAAGGTGGTTGTTGTCGATGGAGCAAATATAGATAGTTAACATTTCTGCCAAACAGGTATTATTATTAATTTTTAAACATTTTTCAAGCCATTTTTAGATAAGACCCGTCGACATCGATGACTTCAAGAAAGCTTTAAAAAGAGCCAGGTCCTCGGTATCACCAAATGATCTCACCCAGTATATTTCGAATAACACTTATGGATTGATGCGATTAGAGATTAAAATAAATGTTCAACAAAAAATAAAATTTATTTAACATATATAACACCCAAACTATTAAAAAGAGGAACAAATTAAGATTGTTTTCTAGCTTTTATTACGCTGGATATGAAGAATTCTCCAGCTTTATAGGAGCTGCGGACCAAAGGGCCGCTTGCTGTGTATAAAAATCCCATTTTATTCCCTTCAGATTCCCAGTGTTTGAATTTTTCTGGAGTGACGTATTCGACGACTTTTAAATGACGTTTTGTCGGCTGCATGTATTGACCTAAAGTTACGCAGTCGACGTTGCTTTCTCGAAGATCTTTCATTGTTTGTAAAACTTCATCGTCGGTTTCGCCAAGTCCGAGCATAATAGAAGATTTAGTGATGAGGTCGGGTTTGAATTCTTTGGCTGCTTTTAAGACAGAAAGAGTCTGGCGATATTTGGCTCGTGGATCTCGTACAAAAGGCGTTAGAGATTCCACAGTTTCGATGTTATGAGCGAAAACGTCAAGGCCACAATTTGCGATTGTTTCCACACATTTTAAATCTCCACGGAAATCAGGTACAAGACATTCAACCATCATTGAACTTCTTTTTTTAATCTCCTTGACAGTAGCAGCAAAATGCCCAGCGCCGCCATCTGGTAAATCATCACGGTCTACTGAAGTTAAAACGACGTAATCCAAACCCCAAGAAGTAACCGCTTCCGCTGTGTTTTCCGGCTCTTTGGGATCGGGTGGGGCGGATTTTTTGCTGTTTTGACAGAACAGAAGCGACAGCCGCGAGTGCATGTGTCACCAAGAACCATTATTGTCGCTGTCGCTGTTCCATGTTCTCCGCCACCCCAGCATTCTCCAATATTGGGGCATCGAGCTTCCTCGCATACAGTGTGCAAATTTAATCCTCTCAGCTGTTCTTTTATCTTCGAGTAATTCACACCCATCGGTATCTCCTTCTTCAACCATGGTGGCAACCTTAATCTTTCCTGCTCCCTTTTTCTCTTTTCAACTTCCCTAAAAAAAATAAGATAAAAAATCAAATATAATAACATCTCACCTTTATAAGAGCTCCAGTCTTTTTCTTCGACTTCACCCTTCAAAAATTCTTCAAAACTTGGACCAGAAGCTATTTTCTCTTTTATTCTTTCTGGAATCATATGCTTATATCGCGTAGATAAACTTTTATCAAGAACTTTCCTCGCGAACATTATTATAAATGCGTAAATTTTCTTATCTTTCAAAATAAAACCTGCAAACAACCTTACTGAAAAATCCTAAAGTATCGATGTTTTTGTTAACCTTCAATTTTGATAACAAGATTGATAAGAATTGTCTTGTAATTCTGTTTTAAAAACAGTGTTTTCTTTAAATTTAGATGTTTTTAAGAAAATTGTGATCCTCAATAATTTAAAATGCCAACGAATTTGGAGGTTTTAAAAGATGGAGATAGAATTCCAACGAGCGAGGAAATCGTCGACGAACTACCAAGGATTTGGAGTCAGAGTGCAAGCTTGAGGAAAACGAAGAAGAGTAGAGGAAAAAGAAGTTAAATGTAAAGATGACGATTTTATCGACGAAGATGATTTGAAAAATAAAGATCTAAATTATACAGATGAAGAAAAGAAGGTTTGTTTAATCCTGAACTTTTATGTTTTAACTCTTTAGTTTTAGAAACTAAAATTAGAAGCTGAAGAATTAAAAAACAAAGGAAATGAGCTTTTTAAGTCGAAAGAATTCAAAGAGGCAGCCCTTACATACACATTAGCCTTGAGGATCTGCCCTTTTTCGGCAAGTAAAGACAGATCGGTGCTTTATGCAAATCGAGGTGCTGCCAAGGTCAAATTAGTAAGTTAACATTTTATGTAACCTTTTATTAATTTTTTAATCAGGGTTTAACGGAATCGGCGATCGAGGATTGTACCAAAGCCATAGAACTTGACGAACACTACGTAAAAGCGTATTTACGAAGGGCGAGCTTGTACGAGCAAACTGATAAATTAGACGAAGCTCTTGAAGATTTCAAGAAGATATTGGAATTCGACCGTACCAACAAAGAAGCTCTGGAAGGCTCAGTGGTAAATTTAAGCCTCAAACATATCTCCAGATAAAAAGCATTCCCACATATTTTTAAAACTAACGCTTATTTTAAATTTTGAATATTTTTTGATGAATTTTCGAGAAAGATGTTGACTTTTCATTATGTTTTTCCAGCATACCAAACATTTATTTCTCTCTATAAATTTTTCAAAGAGAATTTGCCTCTCGAAATATGTTCCCAATTTAAATAATGTTTCCATTTTTCCATAAAACTCTCAGTGAGGATTCTTTCTGACGATATAATATTCCAATCCACCTTCGAGCGGTAACGTCTAAAATAAATTCACTTAAACGCCCTTCTTTTGAATATTTTTTCCAAAAATTTTGATCCATCTTTTCTATTCTTTCATTGACCGCTGTTTCCCAATGCGGGAAATTTTCCAAAGCTTCGTACAAACATCAAATCTACATCATTTAAATTTGAAACAATTTTACGAACTAAATAGTAATGGAGGTTCACTAAAAAACTAAAATTCATCTAAAATATCTATTTAAACATATTTTTTTTACAGAGACTTCCTCCTGTTATAAACGAAAGGAATGAAAAATTGAAGACAGAAATGTTAGGTAAGGATTTTTTATCCAAAAATTAATTTTTTATTATTTTTTTCTTCCCAGGAAAACTGAAGGACCTCGGAAATATGTTTTTGAAACCATTTGGCCTCTCGACGAATAACTTCCAAATGGCCCAAGACCCAAACACGGGCGGATATTCTATTAACTTTAAGCAATAACTGTATTTTTTCCTTTCTTTAATTTAAATTTTTCTTTTAAAAAATGTATAATTTATGTAAAAATATTTTTGGTATTTTTCTTTTTAATTTTTGTGAAATTATTTACTTTCTATCATTAAAATATAAGAAGTTGACTCCTGATTTTTAATTTTCCCAAGTTTTTGCGTTCACCAAGTTGTCTTAGCAAACTTCCTCAGATTCTTCCTTTCTTATCTTGAAAATTTCGAGAGCTTTTTTTCGAAACTCTCAAAAATGATGGAGAAATCTACTTTTTCCGGAACACTTCACAGCCACATGCGTCATCCGATTTTCAAAGAATCTTACTTCTTTTCTTTTTAAGGCTTTTTTAATTTTTATTATCACATTTTATTTATTATATTCACACTGTTTTTTTAAGTAAACGTTTTTAACATGGGGACCACAAGAGACATGATTGTTAGCTTTGTTGAAGGATCTTGCGAGGACAGGTTAGGATTAGAGAGGTTAATTTTTCTAATTTTTATAAAACGAATTCCAGAAATGCCGTGGCAACAAACGCTGGTCTGATTGACCGAATATGGATTATGTCTCGTCCTCCGATGTCTTTGGCACCTCGTCCCCCTTTGGTTATCTAGATTTCATTATTTTAATAATTGAAAATCTCAGATTTCAGCTTTTAGGTTGAATTCGAAAATCAATGAAGCTTGTTATGATGACCCGAATGATGGATGTGAAGAAGACAGGCCTGTAAAAAGAAAGAGAAGGCTGGACGAAATGAGGAAAATTCAAGGAACAGGGCTGGTAGGAATGCTTTCCCCAAAAATAAGTGCAACCAATAAACTATGAAATCTCAATCTTTATAATATTTGCTTTATTGTCAAAAGATAATCTGGACCATTTGATGGTTCCTTGCCAGAGATGATTTGATTGATTTTCAGACAGCGGCGTGTGAATAGAATTTCTTCCACTACTTTCACTACTCTTTGCTTTAGATTAGATTTTTCCTGGGCCATTGTGCACATCGCCCTTTTTTGGATCTATTGTTAAGATCAGATATCCGAAGTTCCAAAGCGGGATGCTATGAAGTGAACAAGAGTATTAACATTTTTGGAGGCTTTCGTTTTTATTGGGCAAAAGGACTGTAAAGAAAGGTTAGGAAGCCATGTTTTTTGACAAGCAAATCAAGGAAAACCCTCGAAAACGAAACAAAAAGATGTAAAACGCTTGAACACAATATACAACGATTTCTACGACAAAAAATCCAGAGAAAGATGATCTAAAAGTTGTTATAAATTTCTATACTCCGCAGGCATCTACTTCTTGAGAGGATGGCTTCCTAAAGTAACCTCCATCAAAACGAAACTTTTGGCGAATCGGGGACAAATGGGCAAACCCTTCAATTCAGAACTTCCTTCCTAGAACGGGTCACTCAAAAATCATCATTTTCAAGAGGGAGGCTCTGTGAAATAGGAACTTGTGGGTACCACAACATATGATCTGAGTATGATCAAATGATCAGAGTTTTATAAATCACATCACACAAAACACATCTTTTTATCAATTCTAAATTAGTGGTGATGAATCATCCCACAATATTGGTGACCCACTACGAACACAGCGATGAAGCAACAACAAGGCACACTCAACATACAAACACAGAACAAGAACAGCTTCTGGCACGTCTTGATCTCCCATCGACCGCGCCAGCAATTCTTTTCTCCACAATCTCAATCAATCATCAAACATCATCATCGTCAACACAGTATCTGCATCAGCATCATCAATCAATTGACATCAACAGTTCCGCCAGTTCGATCACTGAACTGGTGGAACTCCCTCAACTCGTCAGCAGTTCCGCACCTCTTCAACCCGCTGAATTGGTGGATCTTCAACTTTGGAACGAACTTCTCGTCATTTGCGACACTCACGTCACAGTTTGTGTTCCAGCATCTGCACACGCATCTTCGACACACAGTACCTCAGACCTTCACCCTTCTTTTCTCCTTGGGGGTGATGTGGGTACCACAACATATGATCTAAATATCATCATAGTCTAATAAATCACATCACACAAAACATCTCTATTTCTAAATTAGTTTTAATTCATCCCACAAACTGTTCCACAAAATGTGGCAACGGCCGACACCTCAGGAAGTATTCTTTTCTCGAAGTCTCAGTTGGAGGATATCACAATAACTCTTTTTTAATAAGAGGATACTCTAATAATAATGCAATTAGCAGGCGCGAAAAACAAGAGTACAAAATAGCTGAAAGAGAAAGTATACAGGGCATTGCCCTCAGCAAATGTTGCTAAATGAACTCTTTAATTTTTGGCAAGTCAAAAGATAGTGAAGAAGGTGGGGCCAAGCGTTGCTTTGAGGGACCCAGAAGCTACAGAGTGGTCTGAAGAGTTGGAGTTTCAGTGGGACAGTAAAACTTCTGTTTCTTAAGCATTAATTTTAAATAAATTAAGTGTTCTATTAAGAATGAAGAATCTTTTGCAAAATAGTGCTGTAGTTTTCTTAAGAAGAGAAATTAGCCGCTAGATGGCTCTTGGTGTTTGTCCGCGCCGTTGCGCATTCCGAACGTGCGGGGGTAAAAAAAGAAAACGCCGGAGTGTGAACTCGGATCGAGCATGTCCCGCATTCGTCGAGTTCCACGCACGAGGAGATGTTTCGGTAACAGTGATCGCTACTTCTTGTCAACCTGTTGATTCAGGAGTTATTTTCTTTCTTTCTAAGTGTCGTTTTCCACCGCGATTGTGTTTTAGTGTTTAAGTGATATGTGAACAAACGAATTAAATAAAAAAGGGAAATAACCAGATTGTTAAAATGGGTAACGTGACGAGCAACAAGGAGCCAGAGGGGCACACGCCGCCTCCCGTCGATCTCTACAGGACCGTCCACGTACGTGGAAGTGTACGATCGAAACTTCCCGTACCTTCGGATCAATCGGAACTCGAAAGAAGATTCACTAAAGTCCTGGTAAGTCCTAGTCTACTTTCGTGCGCCGTTAAAGTCCCTTCTGAAGGCCGAGATTTTACGTCTTTTTCAAATGACATCACCTCTAATCGCTTAAGGATTTTGCGGTTTTTGTATGATTTGCATAAGTCATGGTCGAATGACTTCATGGACGTTCTAATCATAATGGACCATCAGACCACCGCTCAGCAATGAAAGTTAATTGGACTATTCATAAGCAAATATTTTATCCTCAAGAAACAAACCCATTACTCCTTGATTAAAAAAAAATTTTCCTTTGTGGGTCTCTTTTTGCAGCATTGTCAGCGCTTTGTTTTTATGATAGAGATGACAAGGTGGCTGTTATTGAGCGGATATTAGTGCGTTTTTCTGCGTGAAATGCCATTTTTAGCCATTTACTGCTCTTTGTTTCCTAGTTAATTACATTTCTAGCCTTATGTGTCCGTTTTATCTAGATTATTCTTTTCCTGCCCTTGCTATTTATCAAACAACGACAATTTTAGCCTCTAATGACCCTTTGTTTACGACCTGTAGGTATTTATAGCCTTTATTTTCCCTTTCCTGCAAAAAGGTGGTATTTTTAGCCCTTTTTCTACGAGACATTGTGCCTTTAGCTATTTTTATCGTCGTTTTCTACGGTCTGCGGTTAATGCAATTTTTTACTCAAGAGACGCGAGAGAATGGCTTTTTTTGCCCTGAAAGCTTATAATCTTTTTGCTTAGTTTTCCCAACCCATTATTATATAGATCCGAAAGGTTTTTTCTCATACTGATTGACTGTCCGGACGTCCGTGATGTCACGTTTTTCCGGCTCATCGGGCATGACAGGGCGTTTAGCGGACGGTAGGCGATGAAGAAAACCACCTGCCCGAAGGTCGAAAAACGATTAAAAAAGAGCAGAAACCCCGAAGCACCATCTGCCGTGTTAGCGATACCTAATTATACTTTTGACTAATCCGATTCTCCATCGAATATCGACGCCCACGTGGTTCGTGACACGTGTTTTTCAAGTTCAAGGACGACCATATGCGCCTTTGACGTCACCCGAAATAAGAAGCATGTGGAACTCGAGATCTGCGCTAAAGAGATACAGCTATTACCTCACTATTCAGAATTCCTGTCTTTAAACCTCAAATTAATCAGCTGGAAAGTTCTAATTTTATGAGATAAGTCACAGATTTGTTTTTTTTCTTTATCATTTCTTATCTCATTGGTATTTTCCTTCATTTGCTGCATTTTTTGGAGTTTACGTATCGCGGTCTTCGATTATATAGAGATGCTCGAAAGGATTTGGCGCTTCCGTTTTCTTCCTGCTTCCCAAAAAAGGACGGCTACCTACTAAAGTAGACTTTACCGCATTTTTTGGCGTTTTCTGCAGATTTTTGGCCGAGAAACCTTTTTGCTGCACGACTTCATCCTTCGTTTTTGTGCCTGAAACATGACATCTAGAGAGATGGGTATGATCGCAACTTTGATTACATC
This sequence comes from Orius insidiosus, assembly GCA_014119065.1. Lineage (NCBI taxonomy): Eukaryota > Metazoa > Arthropoda > Insecta > Hemiptera > Anthocoridae > Orius > Orius insidiosus. Next base: position 37,608 of record JACGAQ010001199.1, on the reverse strand, counting down.
TTAAGCTTGACTGAGGTCCGTTGGTTTTCACTTTTTTCGGAACATATTGAAAATTTGATCTTATCACCTTCCTCACTAACTTGGGCTCGAGCAGGCCCCCAAGAAGACCCATTTGCCCTCTTCAACTTTTTCTTTAACATTTTTTTTCCTTAATGGGTAGAAAATAAAACTGACGTCGTTCAAGGGTTCTTCACTCGTATTGCACCGAGTCGTCGTGGGTCTCGGCCCGTTCGACTTGGCAACGTCGGATCATCATCACAACAAATCTTTGACATGTAGCCTTTGGACAGGACATATTTCACACCATGGGAACCGACCAAAAAAAAGTAATAATAATAAAAAATTATACGTCTTTTGTTCGTAAAACTATCGCAAAATTATCATATACGTGTCAGCGAATTTCATTGTCATTGTTTTCTTCGCGGCGGTCTTTCCCTTGAACCTTTTTTTATCAACATCCGCTCAAGTTTTGTCTCGATATAAACTTTATCGTATGAACAATGCGGCTATTTAGTCTGTAGACGCGGTATTAATGAACGAGATACAATTTTCATTCGAGGGTCAACAGCCTCTATTAATAAAAAATAATGAGTTGCCGGACAAAAGGTGTCGATGAAACTTCTTTCTATTATCTTATTGGAGGAAAAAATTGATCGAAGCCGACCCAGAAATGTTTTTCGAACCAAAAACGTGAAAATCCCTGAATTTCCGTCTTGTCATATTTCGATGTTATCTTTTGTACCCAGCCGTACTTGTAGTGCTTGAAAAAAACATCATGTGTGTTCACTCTCCAGATTAGAGCGATTTCTTGTAAATTTATTTTTGGACATTGACTCATTGATCGGCGATGTTTTCTTTTTTTATTTTCGTGAGCCAGGAAGTGTTTCCGCTCCGGGAGGTTTATTGTACGGTCTTTTCACGTCTTGGCCGTACGTGTTCTGTCAATGAGGCCCCGTGTCTCTTTCGAAACGATCACCCCCCCTTGTTAAATCAGAAAGAGGAAAATTAAAAACCGTGGACATTTCAAAACACTTTTTATTGTTCCCATGGCGCCCTTTGTTTATTTAAGAGCCCTATAAAAGTCTCCCTTCCATATGTTTGCCTACACGTTTTTTAACTTAGACTTTTCTCGAGTGTCTTTGAATTTCAATCTCCTCCAGGAAAACAGCCTTTTTCTTTTCCCTTTGAGCACATTTTAAAAACTTGCCAATTTTGAGCCAATTCGTTTCGCAGTCACTACATAAACCAGAATTTTAGCCGCGTCCAGACGAGGTTCGAGCTCATTTTTGAGGTCCAGTTGGGGTCTGTTCGCAGCGAGCATTTATTCTCTCATCTCATCAGAAAGAAAGGTTTGTTCGAGGTGGTTGTTCGAAAATGATAAGCCGAACGCCGTGCCCTCTAGATCCGAGCTAAGCAATCATTCACCTTTGATGTACCGGCAAAGTTCGGCTCGCGGTGATATGTTCGAAGCATCCAGATTAGAGCATTTGCCGTCGGATTAGTTGGCCCCTAGTGACTGGACGCGGGTTAAGTGGGTCTTCAGTATGAAGAGAGTTGTCCTAGAAAGGTAGAGGACGTAGCACAGGCGGCAGCCTGGACAAAAGTCGAAAAATCAACTTTTTTAAAAACTTTTATACTAAGTAATACTTCCATAATGACCTCAATGATACGGAACGGGAGCTTTTAATCCTATATTCCCCCAAAAAACTATAGATATCAGTTTGAAGTAGTGGTAGATCACATATCTTTCTGAATCAAACAGCAATTTGCAGTATGTAGTTTTATTTTCTACATTGAAGGTTTTATTACTATTTTAAGGAATGGAAAGCATCGAAGAAGGTAATTATTTTCCATTTATTATATATTATTATATTATTGTTATTATATTATAATTATAATTATTAATACATATATAATTTTTAAATAATAATTTTCGTAAATACCTACCAAAAAACCCTTTTTTAAACTTTAAATTGAAATATCTCAAGTTCTTCTCAAAACATCCTGAGATTATGATATAATTATTAAAAAACTATTAAACTTCATAAAACTGTCAACGTTTCTTGCTTTAAACTGCTTTGAACGTTTCTATGATTTTTCTATCAGAAAACCAGCTGCCGAAATTTTATCACATCTTCATAAGTTATAACTTTCCAGTTTCCATTTTATTTTTTAAATTTTAATATAATTAGGTAATTACTACTAATTCCAATTGTATAATGAAATATTAATAAAAATTTTAAACTTTTTCATTGTTTTCTTTAAAAAACCGTCATGAACATACTTTGGTCCACTTCGACCGTACAAGCGAAGCTAATGCGGCCTTTTCTTAATGTAAGAGTGAAAAAATACTTGTAAGAGTGAAACATCCGATTTAATTTAAACACATTCACACATTTTGTTTTGGCTTACATATTTAAGACCCCAGTGGGTCGTATCCGAGATCGTAATGCCATTTTTTATGAAATCCATAGCCCAAAGACTTTTGTCCACTTGAGCCATATGGTTGCCGCACTGTGCGTAGGTTCGAATCCCTTTGAGCTCGAATGTTTATTGTTTATTTTCTCTTTCCAAAACTTCCTGGAGGATAAAACGACCTCTTTGATCACAGTTTTTTCGCTTGTCGAGCGTCGAAAGCTCTCAGTGTCGACTTTCACAACGAAATATTTTAATTAACACATGAAGTACCCCTGGAATCGCGTTTAGTCCGGTAGAGAAATTACGCTGAAAATGGAGCTTTCTTTAATTCTAGACATGTCGATATAAGGCGCCTTGCTTCTGTACCGGCTTTTATATCGAACTTTCTTGAGCGTTTGCGCGGCGTCATTTACCAGAAATAGAGTTTTGACCTTTTGATTCAAATGATAGATTAAAGAAAAAGGTCAATTCTGATAAGAATCGAGCGTCGAAAGCTCTCAGTGTCGACTTTCACAACGAAATATATTTTATTAACATGAAGTACCCTGGAATCGCGTTTAGTCCGGTAGAGAATTACGCTGAAAATGGAGCTTTCTTTAATGTCTACATGTCGATATAAGGCGCCTTGCTTCTGTAATAAAACGGCGTTTTCCTGTAAAGCACCGGCTTTTATATCGAACTTTCTTGAGCGTTGCGCGGCGCGTCATTTACAGAAATAGAGTTTTGACCTTTTGATTCAAATGATAGATTAAAGAAAAAGGTCAATTCTGATAAGAAATCTAGTGTGGCATTTTTCTAGATAATTTAGGAAAGGGTTTCGACGTATCAAAGGGCATTTTCACGATGAATGGAATTAAAAGAGAAAGTTCTGAATATTGGGGATGCAAAGGCTGTGTTCCGGAAAAATGGCAACCTATGTCTACTACCTCAAGGCACATATGAGCGCTCCGGGTACGAAGGGCGAACTCGACAAAACGTAGTTCGAGATATTCGCATTTTAAAGTTTCGTTTTACGTATTTAAAGGGGAAAAAAATGGCGAACTCAACATAAAAATTATATGGGTGTATTCACCAAAGATCTAGAATCTGAAAATGAAAAAAAAACTGGAGGACCCTTCCCCAAAACCCGACGTGAGGGTATCACAATAACTTCTTTAAGGAAGTTAAAAAATTGGTCCGATGTCGAGTTCGCCCTTCGTACCCGGAGCGCCTCATATGATGATGACGTCAAACGTACTTTATCACACTGTTATCAAAATGGTCAATTTCGTCAAATGGTTGATGATGTCCCTCTTTTACCGTTCAGTCTTGCCCACATCTTGCGAAGGGTCAATGTTACGCTATCTGGCATTTTTCCATTCCAAAACAATGTTTTAGTTCGGCTTCCATGTTTGCATACTGTTATTACAAGCGATCAAAGTATGAAAACCTGTCTTTATAAAAACCAGTTTATTTTTTTTACCGATAAAAAGTAGTCTATAATATTTTTCAGCTTCTGTTCTACAGAAATATTTTTTTCAAACTTTCTTTTCGATGAGCTCAAAATTTGCACGAAAAAATCATCTCACGTTTGTTTTTCCATTATCCATTTTGTACGGTGAAAGTCGATGGCAAAATGACAAAATTTCTCTTAAGAAAACCGTTTGTCTTAAAAAAAATTTACAACCTCGGACATTTTTCCAACATCTGGAATTCTTGGGACATTTTTGAAATGAAACCCGATTTGCCGGTTTTCTAGGAAATGATCCCGATAAAGGGAAGGTCAGAAACGTTTGCTCCGCACGAAAATTTATTTAATCACATCCGGAGAGATAAAAACATGTAATATGTTGACCCTTCTTTTCCCTTAAAATTAGGGAGAGGAGTTACCAGGCTAAATCCGGCAAAGGGCTCCCAACAAAAAGCAGATACGCCTATAAATAGACCCTTGAACTTACGTGAAACCGTCAATGAGTGTAATTCTCCCGCGGATAAGATAAAAAAAAATTTATTTTCTACTTTCTTTTATTAGTCTTGATTAAAGCACCAGCTCTTTTTTAATGATTTTAATTGAAATAAATGAGGATTGAAAAGCTAGAAATTTTCGTACCTACTGATTCACACGTTTGAAATTGAAGGCTGAGGGTGAAAGTGAATCTGGATTCCCATGAAAAAATAGTTTTTCTTCAAGGATTTTTTTTTCTTCATAAATTTACAGACAATACCGGAATTACGCAACATATAAATACTTTTCTGAAAACTTATAAAATGGATTACGTCAGAACTTCCTGGACCGGAAAACAACTTTCAAGGCTTAAAATTCTAATCTTTTTTATCCCATCTCCTCCTTCATAACTCTCAACATGGCCTACAAAGTACTTGATTATTTTCGCTTTGATCTGCTGTTCAACATCCATATTTTTCAGATTTAGGTAGTTTTTCTCTAAATTAGAACCTTTTTACTCTATTTGAAAACGTTCTAACGACCAATTAAATTTCTGGACAAGAGAAATTTGGGAATTAATTTGAAGCTCTCTGATCTAATTCACATTGCACGTTAATTGACCTAAAAAGCGCTCAACAATAGTGAAATTTCGTGAATATTTATTGTTAGACGGTTTTTTAGTGGGCAACGCGATTTTGTACATCTGCTCTTTAAGAAAACAGATGCCCGTACTCAGCTGCTTCTTACTATTTCGGGCTTATCCGTCCCGATAATTCCATCATAGAGTGTCGTACTGGATGCTATCGGTAACTAAAGACCTTAGGGCGAAACCCCCGAGGGGTTTCATGCTTAATTAACTTCCCTTTAAAATTGAATTACTTAGTATCTAATTATTGTAAACGAGCTGTTTTTAATTTTATTTCAATTAAGGAAAAAAAATGAAAGTTGATTTTTGTTAACCTAAAGACCTTTTTGACGCTGAGCACGATTTTTTATGAAACAAGAGAATAAAAAATGATGAGTAGTTTTTGACCCATATGCAAATTATCGAAACGACTGGATAAGTTCACTGCCCTCTAAATCTTTAGAACTCCTTCCTTTTAAGCGATTCCTTTTCAGACATTATATCACGAACGTACTTTGCTTCTCTTTACAACCTGGGCTTGTTACAGACTCGTGGGAAAAGATCGGAATATAAAAAGAGGACAGAAAAACCGCCTAGGAGACAATTTATAAAAATGTCGGGTGAAAATGGCCAATTCACAGTCTGAAAACCGCGTTAAATTGTTTTTCATATTACGAAATGCTAAAAAAACCACCGATTTGCAGGATTTTTGGCGTTTTTCTTCCTCTAGTGATCCCCATTTAATCGAATTTGAAAAATTGTCTCAGTTTTTCTGTCATGAAAACCCTTTTTTACTATTTTTCTCTTTTCCCTCAGAACCCTATTTTATCAGATTTTTGGTCTTTTCCCTTTTTTTGGCAAAAACATCCCTTTTATCGGATTTTTGGGGGATTTTCCAATAAAAACACTATCCTCCCTGGCTATAATCCGTTAAGAAACCCGAAATTCTGTCCATAAGCACCAAAAACGTCATCTTAGGACCCACAGATTGTATTATCCAAAATGTCTTAAAAACTAAATGAAACAAACGGTATAAGTAGGTTTTTCGGAACTTCTAATTCGGATCAAAATACACCAAATATCCCTGATTCTTCTTTTTGAAAAATGGGATCATTTTTCTTTTCTTTCTAAGAGTTTTTGACCGATAGCCAAACAATGTCAATTAGAACTTCTCATTAATGTTAAAACAATCCTTAAATGAACAATAAACGTTTTTTAAGTTAGTATTTTTAGGTCATACAGCGGATAGCTGAAAAATCGATGACCTTCTTTTTTTTCTGTTTCATGCATTAGTCATAATAAAATGAACAATTGAAAGCCAGGGTTAAATCATTTTGATAAAAAAGTTTTCTTTTCCGAATTTTATACGTCACTAAACATATCCGAATGTGTGTTAATTCAAGTTTAAAGTGGGGCTTAAAGGGAAAACAGGTTTTGTTATACAGGTTCGATGCGTGGGCAGAGGTCTTTCTGAGTCATTCCTTGGAATGTTTCTAACACCTGGCCAATTAAAAGGGCCAAATTGATTTCAAAAAATGATCCTTTACCGTCTATGAATCCATAACTTACTTATGAATAGCGTTTCAAGCAAGAATGGTGAAAAAACTGTTCTTCCAAACCGTTTTTCTTAAAATTTTCTTACCTGGCAAAATGATTATGAATTCATTAACAGATTTGACGTTTTTATAGAAGGGAGCTTTCGCCATACTGCCATGATTTTGAAATGGATTCTGTCTTATGTTCATGAAGATACTTAGGGCGCTGAAACTTAATTTTATGATCGTAACTAACAGCGGTTCTAAGAAACTTTTAAATTAAAAGGAAGCGGGACTTTAATGTTGGTACTTTATTTTTTATCTTGTTTCTTCGATGACAACTGAAATACAAAACGAGGTTGTGGAAATCGCAAAAAATTGTGAATGTGGGCCAGACAAAAAGACTTGAAGTACCCAGGTGAAACTTGGAGACGTTCAAGGACAAAAAAACCGAAGAAGCAGACTCTGAGTCATCCAACCATTGAGACACAAGATGACTGAGTCGAAATTTAAAAGGTTCCCACTATTGTTGACACACTACTAATTTTTCAACACAAATATCATGACTCAAAATTTGTTGTGTAGGAGTCAATTTTGAATTTGAAGTATAGTTCTCTTCTACATGGAAAAAAGATTTTTTTTGCCTCACGAATGTCCATGTGGTATATTATGGAAATCAATAAACTTTTTATTTGTTTATTATTTTTACAATGATAATTATGAATATTATAACTTTATCGATTATATATATGGTTGCAGTATTCATGTTGTCGCGAAGAGTGTTAGTTTGTAAAAAAAAAAGAAGAAACACGTTTTATGTCCAGAATAGCTTGGAAATAACGAAGAATTTTACTTATGTTAGATTCGATAGGAATTTTTATGATCGAAGAAATACAAAAAGAATTTTAGCTGCGGATAAATTTTTCCAGGCCTCCTCATCGGTTTTTGAGCTTTATTGGCAAGCCTGATTTTTTTGACTTGTTCAAACCTTTTGCGGTAGATTCTGTTCGGAATGGTGGCCCAGGCTAGACTGTATAAGGAAATCAGGGTCAAGACACTCAGAAAGTCGGCGTAGAAGTCGCCAAATTTTTCTTGTGCCTTCCTCACTGAGCGAAGTGCATTCCTGCTGCAGCTTAAATTTTTCCTTGAATTTATTCTCGTTCGGAATTGATTTAATTGCTTTTAGACCTTTCGACAACAGGATGCTTCGCTCGAAGTTTATTTTTATTGAAATAAATGACCCGACTTCCTTCAATAGATTGAACTGGACGGATTAGAGGAAAACCTTATTGGCTAGATTGTTTAAAATACGATATTTTTAAACTTTTTTCATTACCCTAATTTTTTTTTTCAGGCTTCTATGGATTTACCACCGGATAAGGCGAAACTCCTTAAAAACTACGACATCGAAAAAAAATGGGATTTGATCTGCGATCAAGTAAGTTACGTTTGTTTTTTATAAATAAAAACCATGATTCATTATTTAATTATGCTAATAAGTCTTACATTATTCCGCCTCCTTTATTAATGTTTTATGAGGAACTTTCATTTTCTTAGGTTCCGCTTAGTTGAAAATTTTTTTCCTTCCTTTTTATCCCCCTGTGGCTTACCTTCACGATTTCTATTAAGAATGGGGGTTTTTTCTCGTGATCGCGACCATATTTAGATTCAACGTGTGCATTTTTCGTGTGGAATTTTCACCGTGTGTGGGCTTTTTCTTTTAAAAAATAATTGTTTTTTCTATTATTTAGCTTTAAAATTTTTGTATCTCTTTTTTCTTTAAAACGTGAAAAACGGTCCAAGATAAGAGGTGTTTTTTTGATAAAAACAATTTTTCGTGTTTACTTTTTCTTTTAAAAAATTTAACTTCTAGTTTAATGAATCCCACGCATCTTTTAAATGTTAATTGACATAAGACGTTATCTTTACTTTAAAAAATTACTCTCTCGCCCGTGGTGCGGAATGAAATCCCAAGGTTGAGATTCTAACATTTTTTTAAATGAAACCTCGCATGTCGTTACGTCATAATTATAACGTCTTTTGTCGAATAAACTAATTTACTACAATTTACATTCTGAGAATAGTAGACTCGAAAAAACCCCAAGTAAAACCTGTTTTGTGCACGCCTACAGACTTTTATCAAAAATCTATTTTTTTAAAGATCCAAATTAAATTCTGATTCGTCCTACTCCCTACGCTGCATCCGAAACCATCTGTTTTGTATCCTTGTAGCTTTAAAAACATAGACAAAAAAATCAACTTTTGTCTAAAAAAACTCTATGTAACTTGTCCATTGAAGTGCAAATTGTTAAAACTGTGTTTTCATTTTATTTATTTAGGTATTAATTTATTTAAAATTTTATTCATAATCCTTGAAAGCGAGCAAGGACATGGGAAATTATTAACGTTGGTAGTTTTTTATTTAAATAATTTATTGTTATTAAACTGTAATTGGTGCGAACGTTATTCAGGGTTATAAATAGCTATGATTAAAAAAATTGTTTAATCGTGTGTTTGGAAAAAAAAGGAAGTTTCTTGAAGTTTCAAAACTTTTAGAAATGATCTGCTGGGTGCAATGAAGTTGAAGTTGGTTTTTTGTGCTTGAAATTGTTTAAAATTGATTATTTTATATCTTATGTACTTCCCACAATATTAGTCATGCTCTGTTTACATGTGGGTGTGGTTTAATTTGTTTTTTATTTATTTTCCCTTTTAATTAAATGTGTGGGGCTTGGAACTCGCGATCTTCCCCTCCCGATTTCAGTCCTCTAAAGGAAAGGGCGTGAACTCAAGATCGGGATTCACCGACGAAAATACCATAGAGTGGGTAGGAGATGAAAAAAAAACCGATGAATATGTATGAGACTGTATGGGTGAGAAAAATGCATTCGAAACAACTTCGTCGTATAAAAAACATTATCGGTTTTAGAATTTTCTTGTATTTTTTTTTTTGCAATTTTTTTGTCGGACTCGATGGCTCCATTGTCCCGTCTTCTGGATGGCAATGTAAAAGGGGAAAGTCGAGGTTGATGGACGAAAGTAGATTGCGCAACTAAAAAAAAAAACATGTCCTCGGCCTAGTACACTCTGTTGCTCTGGCGACAAGGCCTTCACCTATGTACCTTTCTTAACTTCCAGGTCAGAAGGAAAAAGAAAAAAAAAATGTTGCTTTAGGTTAAAAAGTCTCTAATTCTGGGTCAATTTGGCCTTAAGACTTCTGAAAACACCAAAATCTAGTTAGGAAACTTAAATCCCTAAACGCCATTTTCAGATCTCTGGTTAAAAACTCGATGTAAAATTTAATGCGATGATCTCATCCTATATTTTCTCTGCCATCCTAATTAAAACAGAACAAGTTTTCAAATAAAATTATTGCATGGACGTTTTGTTTATTTTCACCATAAAGAGGATGCCTCCATTTCGCTAATTAACGATTAGCTCACGCATAAAGATAAACTCATTTCATTAATTTCACAACGCAATAAATTTCAAAAAATGTCATTTATTGACTCCAAAATAAGACATGAACAAATACAGACAAAAACAATCTGTATAAACAAAATGAGGCGACTATTTCGAAGAAATTATAAACATTTTTACATAATTAGTTTCCCTTTCAACAGTTTCGGAGTTTTTTTTCGTCGACAGGCATTGATTATGGGGTAAATTAACATTTTAAAAAGAAGGCGGAATCTCATTTATGCTTAGAAACGATCATATTTGCGAAATATAACCTTTTTTCTAAATTAAAAGATGCATGCGATTGAAATGTCGTAATATCGACGGGGCGGTTTCGTACGGTCTTCTCCGCTTTCTAAAAGATGGATAAGTGGTTTTAAAAAAATTTACATTTTAGGGGGTGTTAAAATCGTCAAATTAGGATTTTGTTCAAGGAAGTGAATAGGGTGTCGAATGTCAAATATTCTTGGTATTTCATGGTTTCTACCCACGCCAAAGGTATGAGAATTGCTGTCAATAAAATTTTTAATCTTCGTTTATAACAATTTATTTCTTACCTTTTTCATGATTTTTAATTTCTTCAAATAGAAGTTATTGTGATACCCCTATGTGACGATTGTCAGCTGTTGCCGATCTGGTTGTTTGTTGTGCCGGCCGTCCGTTTATCTCTTATTTCATTTTAACTTCGTGTTTTCTACCTCGATACTGAAAAAAATGTTTTCGATAGTCGGATCGAACAATAGAGCTTCTTTGTGGAAGTTCAAGTTGGGGGTGGCTCCTGACTAGTAGTTTCTGTTGGGAAAAATGAAGAAAATTGAGGTTTTTATCTACTTAAACATAAAACGGCGATTGAAGATAATAGTTACACCTCAAGGTAATGTGATAAAATAAGCAGTAAAAGTCGTAGTCAATTCCAATAAAAGTTCCAGCTATCTATTGTAGTAATATAGTTAATGTTGGTAGGACTGAGGAGGAAGGTTACGAAGGTAATCGAAGTTTGTTATCAGAAGGAATGTTCGAATGAGAAAGAGTTGTTGTAAACGTTTTAAAATAAATAATTAATCGTCCGGTCGTTTCAATATTGTGTTTTATATCCGTCTATAATTTCAGAAGTGGGATCGACAGTGTTTACGCCCCACATAATTTACGTAAGTTTTAAGTTTCTGTTTACGTTTTGTGCCGGTGTGATCGTTATCTCGTGGACCTTTTTTGGAATTTTAAAGAAACAATTTGTTTAATTTTTAGTCGACATTTCGTTTATTTCATTTTCGACATTCTCGGGTATTTTTTTTCTTCCGTTACGCGTCATTATGGACGACAGGAGATTGGAAGCGATGACTGCGCGGGAGCTCCGCGAGGAGTTGGAACACAGGGGTTTGCCATCGCAGGGTAAAAAGGACGTTCTCGTGAAATTATTAAAAGATGCTATTTTGGAAGATCGTCGAACGGACTTTCGATCGAAAGACAAAAAAAACACTCGGGCGGTGGAAGACGGCCGCGGAGGTAGCAGTAATTTTTCAGTAACGTTAAGGGATGTCGAGGCGGCGGTTCCGCGGTTTTCCGGCAAGGGGCCGTTAAAAGTGGAGCAGTGGCTGGAGGATTTTCACGAAATTGCAGATACATATAAGTGGGACGAGTGGCAGCGCCTCGTCATGGCCAAACGAAGTATGTCGGGGTCGGCGCTGAAATTTGTAGAATATGAACGAGTACGATCGTTCGACGAACTGTGCAGGAAATTGTTGGAGGAGTTTTCGGAGCCTGAATGTCAGGCTCACATCCATGAACAGTTGCGCCAAAGGAGGAAGTCAGCAAATGAGACAATGTACGATTATTTTCTGGACTTAAGAGGGATAAGTCAAAATAAAATTGACGAAAAATCGTTGGTATTTTACGCCATCAATGGTGTACCGAATAACGACCAACGGAAGTATTTTCTGTATGGGGCAGAAGGAATAACGGACTTGAAAAAACGGATTAAAACGTTCGACGCGGTGGCAATGCCTTCGCTGCTCCTTCGGCATCGCATTCGGTCTCATCGACTACGGTCACGTCGCCTACGTCGACTACGGAGCAGGTGACTAAATGTTTTAATTGTGGCAGAAGAGGGCACCTCTCGACCTCTTGCACTCTACCAAAGAGGGAAAAAGGAGCGTGCTACAGGTGCGGGTCGACGGCCCACCAAATTTCATCGTGCCCGGAAGTGAAGAAAGCGTATCAGACCGAGTCTTCAGCGAATACAGGTAGCACATCAGTTAATTTTTTCTCAATTCCTGATTACACGTGTGACCTGATCATGAATTTCCCGGGCAAAGTGTCGGTTGGTGTTAAGGGGATTTTCGATACCGGTTGCCCATTTAATTTATTAAAGGTCAATATGATTCCCTTGGGGTCGAGTTAGATAATGTTTCTCCTTTTGTACGATTACAAGGTGTCAAGGGAACTCCTGTAGATATTCAGGGACTTTGAGACTCGGGTTTGAAATCCAGGGTTTCGTGTTGTCTGCGATATTTTATGTGGTGCCTGAAAACACGATGTCTTATGGGGTTATTTTAGGGAGAGAGTTTATTTCGAACGGGGGTGTTAAGGTTGATTTTGGTAAGGAAGCTAGAGTCCAGAGTTTGGTGACAGAGGATCCTGCTGATGAAATATTACATATTAATGTGGTTGAGAAGGACTCATGTCCTGAGTTAAAAATGAATGAAGATGTATCTTTTATTAATAGGACTCGGTTGATTCAATTGTTTGCGGATGAATACTTTAAGGCTGAGCATCGTGGCAGGCCGGTGACCAACTTGGAAATGGTCATCAAGCTGGTGAATCCTGATAATGCTAGTTTCTTCTATAATCCACGAAGGTTGTCGTATGAGGAAAAGTCGGTGGTATCGACAATTATCACGGATTTGCTTGAGAGGGACATAATTAGGCCTAGTACGTCGCCTTACGCTAGTCCGATTGTCTTGGTTAAGAAAAGTTCGGGAAAGTGGAGAATGGCGGTAGACTATCGTACGTTAAACAAGTTGACTGTTAAGGAGCATTTTCCTATTCCCAGAATTGATGACCATTTAGATGCGTTGAGGGGTAAAAAGGTTTTCTCTAAATTGGATCTTAAAGATGCTTTTCATCACGTTGACATTGCGGAGGAGTCAATCAAAACACGGCGTTTACCACATTTATGGGACAATTTGAGTACAGGAAAATGCCTTTTGGCTTATCTAATGGTCCTTCGGTTTTTATGCGATTCATCACGGCGGCTTTTCGGGATCTCATTTTTAGTGGTAAGATATTAGTTTATCATGATGATATTTTGATACCTACTGTTACGGATGAGGAGAATTTATTGGTTTTACGAGATGTTCTTAAAATTTGTGTCAGAAATTGTCTTGAACTTAATTTTGGGAAATGTGAATTTTTAAGCCGAAAAATTGATTATCTGGGCTATACGGTTGATGAGGGTGGTATTAGTCCTACCCTTGAACATGTTAAGACAGTGAGTGGTTACCCTGTCCCGAGGAATGTGAAGGAAGTCTCGGCATTTTTGGGCTTTACTTCATATTTTAGAAAATTTATCCCTGATTATGCGGTGCTTGCCAAACCTTTGTCGGACATCACCCGCAGGGAGGGCAGTTTTTCTCTTGGTATCGCTGAGCTCGCTAGTTTTGAAAAATTGAAGGCAGCTTTGTCATCGAAACCCGTTTTAGCTCTTTATTGTCATGGTTCAGATACGGAGTTGCATTGTGATGCCTCTTCTGATGGGTTCGGAGCCGTGTTGTTGCAGCGTCAGGAGGATAAGAAGTTTCATCCGGTTAGTTTTTTCAGTAGGAAAACTTCAGACGCAGAATCTCGTTACCACTCCTTTGAGTTGGAGGCGGCTGCAATAGTTTACGCTTTAGAACGTTTTCGGATTTATTTGCAGGGGATTCATTTTACGATTGTCACAGACTGTAATAGCCTGAAGCTAACGTTAGAGAAAAGACATGTCAATCCGCGAATTCAGCGGTGGGCCTTAATTCTGAGTAATTACGATTATGACTTGGAACACCGAAAAGGCGTTCGGATGATGCATGTAGATGCCTTGAGTCGGATTCATAGAGTTTTGATTGTGGAGGATAACAGTTTCGAACGGAATCTATCACTGGTTCAGGGCCGCGATCCGATCATTTCTGCTCTTCGGGCCCAGTTGGAGACGGCCGAAAGTAAATGTTTTGAGATGAGGAACGGTTTAGTTTATAAGAAAATTGACAAGAAGTCATCTCTCTTTTATGTTCCTGAGTCTATGGAGAGTCAGGTTATCCGCGCTTGTCACGATGACTTGGGGCATTGCGGCATTGATAAGACATATGAGTATTTGACCCGAATTTATTGGTTTCCGAAAGTAAAGGAGAAAATATCGACCTACATTTCCCAGTGTCTGAAGTGCATCGCTTTTTCCCCTTGTCCTAATAAAACTGAGGGTGAGCTCCACGCCATTCCCAAGGGTAGGGAACCCTTTCAGGTGGTCCATGTTGACCATTATGGACCGTTATCGTCCACAAAGAACAAGCGGAAATATATCTTTGAAGTCGTTGACGGGTTTACTAAGTTTGTGAAGTTTTATGCCACTAAAACCACCAACTCGAATGAAGTAATCGAACATTTATCATCATACTTTGAAATGTATAGCAGCCAAAGAAGTTCTTAGTATCGGATAGGGGATCTGCATTCACTTCTGGTGAATTTTCGAAGTTCATGGAGGACTGCGGGATTCGACATGTGAAAATTGCGACAGCAACTCCACAGGCGAATGGCCAAATAGAAAGGATAAATAGGGTGCTCACACCGATGCTGGCAAAATTATCCCCCCAGATGGAAAGATGGGATCAGGTACTAAGGGAGGTCGAGTTTGCGATTAACAACTCGGTGTCTAGGTCCACTGGAGAAACCCCTGCTGTCCTATTATTCGGCGTGCCTCAACATCAAAACGAAAGTGATCTGGTCAGGTTGTTTTTAGAGTCGGTTAGGGAGGTTGAAAGAGAGGACATGAAAATAATTCGCTTAGCGGCTGAGAAACGGATGGAAAAGGTGTCTGCTTATAATAAGGAACGTTTTGACAGAGTTCACGCGTGTCCAAAGGTGTATGACGTCGGGGATTACGTTGTAATAAAGAACTTTGATTCGTCCCAATCGAATAGGAAGCTGTTACCCAAATTTAAGGGGCCTTATGTAGTGTCTCGGGTATTAGGGAACGATCGGTATGTGGTAACCGACATCGATGGTTTTCAGGCAACCCAAATTCCGTACACTGGTGTAGCGTCAGTGGGCAACATGAGACGTTGGGTTTGAAGGGATTTTATGTGAATAAGGTAAACACTATTGTATTTTAGTTAATATGTTTATGTTTTAGGCGATCCTAGTGGAATGTGAATGAGTGGTTCGATTTAAGTACATGTACATCATATTTTATTTTATCGTCCGTTGATGAGTCTAAATTGTTTTTTTTCTTTTATTTTAATGGTCCTTTTAACCATGGGTGTTGGTAACTTTTAACTATAGTAGATACTTTATTTTTTGCTCTTTTTTTGAGTCGACGTTTGATTGTTTGATTTGTCACATGGAAACAAAAAAAAAAAAAAGTATTTAATTTGTAATTGATTTAATTTAATTTAATTTGTAATTTGTAATTTTAAAATTGTAATTTTTTTTTTTTTTTTGCCTTTAATTTGTAATTTGATTTGTATTCCGGTTTTGTTGTATTTTAGTTTGTATTTCAATTTTTTGTAATTTAATTTGTATTAATTGAATTTTGGTGATGTTAAATTTTGAATTTTATACTGTGTTGTTTTATTTGATCGGGAGATCAAATTGGTCAGAATGGCCGAGTTGTAGTAATATTAATGTTGGTAGGACTGAGGAGGAAGGTTACGAAGGGTAATCGAAGTTTGTTATCAGAAGGAATGTTCGAATGAGAAAGAGTTGTTGTAACCGTTTTAAAATAAATAATTAATCGTCCGGTCGTTTCAATATTGTGTTTTGATATCCGTCTATACTATAAAGTCTGACCCGGACTTGATTAAGCCATAAAATAATGAAACATGAAATTTTAAAGACTCCCGAGAATTTTTCCTTTCTCGTCGGATCGATTCGTGGAAGAGACGGCCGCGTTTATTTCGGTCGACATGTGCGGGAAAGGGGGAAATTCATAGATCCGTTATCCCTAGATCAAAATACAATAAAGGAATTTAAATATGAAAGACAAGGTCGGGCCTCGTTTAGGTCTTTAAACCCGGTATTTCCCGTTGGACCACCGCCTGAGCTAATTGCGGACCGTTTTACATAAATCAGGATTGAGGACTCACGTCTCACGCAGACACAATAGTTTTCAAGGGCAAAACGTTTCAGAAATGGTAAATCATAAAGTTTTATGTCAACAATATTTCCTCCAGCTAAGTATCAAAGTTAATGGCATAAAAAGTTGAAATCACTCCCTAAATAGTTTAAGAGGAAAGATGCCTAAAAGTTGTTTCCTATATTTTGGCACCAAAAATCATCGGAAAATTTTTTACTAAAGTTCATTCTCGTTATTTTTTCAATCTCCACCCGGTTTGGGGAACAGTTTTTTCGAAAAAATCTTTGGAAAACCAATTATTCTTCTAAAACATTTTTTTGCGGTGTATTTGTGCCTCAGAGTTAAAGAAAACCGATTCTTTTCTCCCTGAAATGTCACAAATGTTTCGTGCTAACTTAAAAATTGTTAATCACTTTTTAAAACAATTTTTTACGACCCATTAGACAGATATTTGCTCATCTTTGTTTGTTATACTTTATTTTTAAAGTATGAATAATACACATTATTTAATTTCTAAATGAATATTTATAGCTTATTTTTTGTAAATAAATAAAAATTTTGTTTTTCAATATCCGCAAAAAAAAAGTGTTTTTAAGGTTATTTTCTAGAATCGAAGGATTTTTTTAAAAAGAATTTAATGAGTCCTTGATGTAATTTAGTGGTCGGTTAAAAAATAATTAGTTCTAATGTTTTTTTGGCGTCCTTCGAAAACAGTGACGGTATTTTCTTCAGGCGCCAGTCTTCATTTGAAACGGAAATATCGTAAATACAACCGGAAGCTCCCGGAGATGCCACACGAATTGGCAAAGAGTTGACATTTATAAAAAGCCTTAAGTGAAAGCGGGGATTTTTCTTTGATTTTTCTGAGGCGTTTTCTTGGCTTTTTCTCTCCGTCGAATAGAAAATCTAGGAAAGTCGAGGAAGGACTTCCGGAAAAAGTTTCACCCTCGAGTTTCCGTTCCTCCTGAGTGAAAATCGGGTCGTGGATCGATCATCTGAATACTGATAATCGAAACTTTTTCTCACAAAAATTTGTTTGATTTATGATTCTATTGGATAAAAAACGTCAAGGTCGCTGCAGTTAAGAAACCTTGATTTTTTTTTCGGGATAATTCGTTCCTCATTCCATTTTTTCCTCACGTGTGAAAATTTCCTTGTTTTTATCTTCGAAAAACGTTTCAACATTTTTATTTCTGAGAACATCACCAGAAAAAAACTCTTTCGTCTTTATCCTTAACTTCCTTCTTATCTTTAATCCTACCTTCTTTTCATATATTCACATATGTTTTTAAAAATATGTAGATCCTTTAATGACCCCGAAAAAAAGTTGGATTCTCGATAAGAACGGCCGGTTTGATAAAAGTTGTTGACATAGTTTATTATTTATTTACAGTGCTTCTTGTGTGGCCAAGATTCGTATAAAAAGCAGTTTTAACTTCCTTAAAAAAGTTATTGTGATACCCTCGACGTCGGGTTTTTGGGGAAGGGTCTTTCAGACCCCAGAGGGTCAAATTGAATATTGATCTTTACCGATCTCTACTTTGTCAGTGGTGCCGGCCGGCCGTCCGTAGCATTTTTTCCGGAACACTTTACGGCCACAATTTTCAACCGATTTTCACCAAATTTTCTTTATTCGGTGAACAAGAAACTAACGAGGACGATTTTTGAATTTCGAAAAAATTTTAAAAATTCGCTGCGGCTGAACCGTTGGTTGCGATTTTCACCATATTTTCTCCAATTACTCCTTATTTTCTAAGGATTTTCGGTGAAAAAAATTGTTATTTTTGTATCATTTTAGTAAGGGAGAAATTTTACTCTTCCACCCGCTACGAGAGGGACCTCCCTTGGGCCAAAATCCCATTATTTCTACCATGATACTTAAAAAATTTTTCGAAAAAAAAAAAAAAAAACGTAAATTAAAAAAAACTTAAAATTTGTTGAAAAAAAACTCGGATAGGTATTTCGAAAGAAAAAAAAACTTGAAAATTTTTTCGAAAAAAAAATACTTGGAAAATTTTTCAAAAAAATAAAACTTTCCCCTCCGTTATACCTCCCCCTCCATTATACTTCCCCCTTCGTTATACTTCCCCTCCATATACTTATCCCCTCCTATATTGTTACTTCTCTTTAAAGAAGTTTTCGTTGAAGCTCTTCAAACTAGTACTTTTTAACGTCGGGAATTTTTTCTCTTGCCCGCCCCGTAAAGGCTAGAGAATCGCGTTTTGTCATGGAACAAACTCGGTCAAGGATTGTATTTAATTACTCATGACTGCTATTCGATCGATATTACCTATTACACTAGGGTTTATTATTTCATGTATTTTCCGATTGTACAATTTTTTAAACATTCTTCTTCTTTTTGTTTTTCAGGAAAAAGTCCAGGCGAAGGACCCTCCGGGACTCTATTTAAGAAAACTGAAGACATATTTAGACCCGAAAGCGTCAAGAAGTGCCAAAGTAAGTTAAAAATGTTTCTCCTTTAAAATAATATGACCTAAAAATATTTTTTATACCATTGTCTTTTATCACGAACGATACAGTATCAATAAAATGATAATGAGTAATCCATTGTTCAAGAATAAAAATTAACATTGTTAATTCGGCTTCTCCCTCGTAGGGATTATTCGAAGGAATTATTTGAGAAAAGAGAAAATTGATGAAATTGGGGTTCTTCAGGGGGTTGGGGCCCGCACGTCACTCACCCTTTCTGACTCACCTCCCCTTCAAAAAGGAAAATCAAAGAACTTCACTCTATCGGTTTATTTTAAAAACCTTATTTTTACGACCCTACTATACCTGTAAATAGATTTTAATTTACATTCAAGGGCGTTTTAATTGAGATTTTTTATTAAATTTCCGCTTAATCAGGCCAAAAATAAAATAAAAATTGTTAATCAAACTTTTTTAAATTAGGTTTTAGGGTCAGATTTTTTGTGTCAAATTTTCCCTTTTTTTAAATACAATACTTTGTTCTAACTGCAGTTTGAACTCCTGGAGCATGCGCAGAAGGATTTGGACGTCAAATTTGACGTCAGACGACTTCAGATTTGACAGACCAACGATTTGATGACCTCCAAGTTGACGTTCAAATCCAGGAGTTTCAAACTGTGGTTGGACAAAACTATTATTTACACAAAGGAAAAATGTCGACAGCCTTTAGCTTGGATAGAACTGACATTCACTACTCAACTTCAAGATTCTCCAAAAAGAACACACATAATTTTTCTGCCAAAAGGCCAAAAAAATGCTTGAAAAGGTGTTTTTTCGACCTTTTATGGCTGAAAGAAGGGTGCAAAGCATTTGAACTTATGGTTTCTTGGTTGAAAATAAGAGAATTTTCCATGCAGTGGCCCCTTTTGTTTTCATTTATTTTCATTACTTCCAATACGATGGATATTCAAATTTAGTTAGGATTTGAATCAATCTATTATTATGTAAATTTTAAAAAAGACTCGACGACTGAAAAGAAATGGGATATCTCAAATATTAGATTTCATGTGGTCTAAACCAAGGCTATTGTCTTGTAAAATATTAAAAATGAACAATTAATTTTTTCAGAAAAGAAAGATGCTGGGTGATTCTACATCGACTCAGGTGTTGCGAGATCTCGAAATTTCCTTACGAACAATCATATTGAGTAAGTTCGCTTTTCATTCTAGATTTTCTTTTAAAATAATTATTTGAAGGTGGGTTAAAGAGTTTCTTAATGATGAACACCATGGGCTCGACTGCCTTATAAGCTACCTTGGGTTTCGTTTAATGATGATGAGAACTGAGGCAAGGACGATAAACAAGACTGAGTCAGATGACAATATTTCTATTAATAGTAAGTGACTAAAAAAATTATATTCAATTTTATTCAGGTTTTTTAGGCGCTGGGACTAATGTGATAAATGGATGTAAAATGAATGGACGATCAACGGCTTCGACTCTCACGATATCCGAAGAAGGTCCAAACATGCAGCCAAGTTAAAATGGGTGACACCAAGGATGATATTCACATCTGTCTGATGTGTCTAAGAGCCATTATGAATAACAAAGTAAGTTTTAAAAAATTTTGTATAAAAGTTAATAAATTTCTTTTTTTCAGCATGGTTTTAGTTTAGTCATTCAAAGCACTGATGGTATTAACAGTATTGCGTTAAGTTTAACGCATAAAAGTCCAAGGTAAAAAGAACTTTTTAAAACTTCTTAATGTTCTGTTAAGTTTTTAAGTGCCAAATGTCCATCCATTTTCTTATTTTCAGGGCATACTTTTAACATTTTACCATGATTCCAGTTGACTAAAAACTTGATAGTATACATTCTTCAAATTGTTGTTTTTGGGCTTTCTTGAGGTTTTTTTAATTTGTAATTTTTAGAACGAAAGCGCTGGTTTTGGAACTACTGGCTGCTATCTGTCTTGTCAAAGGTGGCCATAAAATCATCCTTGAGGCTTTCGACCATTTTAAAGAAGCCTTCCAGGAAAAACGACGGTTTGAAACTCTTATGGATTATTTTATGAACTACGACTTTCCATGTCGAATTTATGGCCGCATGTATGCAGTTTATCAACATTGTCGTCCATTCAGTCGAAGATATGAACTACAGAGTGCACCTGCAGTATGAATTTACGCAGCTTGGACTTGACACTTATTTAGAAAAGAAACTTAAATACACAGAAAGCGAAGAATTACAAGTAAGTCTTTGCTAATCCACACTTCACTTTTATGAAATGGAATCAAGATATCAACGGGCACTAACAATTTCCGAGAAATAAATAATTTATCTGAGATTTAGCATAGATAGTGAGGGACAATTTTGATAGAGAGGGATGCTTTAACTTTTTTCTTAGAGTAATTTAGTTAAAATATGCAAATTCAAAAGAAAGAAAAATGAATGACTCGCCTAGTTTCTTCTCCTATAGGAGAGCCTGAAAAAATCCATTTACAACATTTTCAAAAAAATTCAAGGTGAACAGATGACTTAAGCATACAAAATTTATTAGATACTAAAAAAAATAAAATGTCAAAAATACAATGGAGGCTAGAAAATGTTTAATTTTTGGCAATTTCTACACTGTTTTTATTTTTACTTGAAGGAGGTTTCAAAATTTTAGAATATATTGTACAAATTTCAATTTGTTTTTTGGTTTGGTATTATTTCTTGAATAATAAGCATTTTTCTGTGAGTTGTAAAAACGAAATTTTGTAAAAATAAAATATGTTTTAGGTGCAAATATCGGCGTATTTAGACAATGTTTTGATGTGGCAGCTCTTATGGAAGATAGTGAGACGAAGACGGCTGCTTTGGAAAAAGTTGCCGATCTTGAGGATGAATTAGGGCATGTAAGTATTTGATTTGTGTTGTGTGTGGATTTTATTTTGTTTTTAGGTTCATGGAAGGTTGTCGCAGTTGGAGAGAGAAGCTAAGGCGCAGATAGTCAATTTAGAAAGGGCTCTTGTTGATATAAGGGCTGATAGGGATAAACTTTTGGAAGGGAGGAGATTGGCTGAGGAAGAGGCAGAGACGTTGAGGAGAGAGTCGGCTGTTTTTAGGGCGTCTTTGGCTGAAGACAAAAATGGGAACTTTCCTAGAGAGTCGAGTTCAAGTGGGATATCTTCTTGTTCTTCTGGAGGGAGTGGTCGTGGTGAAACACCGCCGCCGCCTCCTCCACCACCGCCGCCACCGCCGAATGCGGCACCTATTCCTCCACCGCCACCTTTTACAGGCAACCATGCACCACCTCCTCCCCCTCCACCAGGCCTTATGACCCCACCTGTCGGAGCGATGACCATCAAACGTCAAATCCAAACCAAAAACCGCCTCCCGACTCTCAACTGGGCGGCAATGCGTCCCAATCAAGTTCGCGGCACCATTTTCTGCGAGCTCGACGACGGACGAATCTTCAATCGAATCGATTTCAATGATTTCGAAGAAAAATTCAAAGTACCCGGATCCTCCTCCAAAGATCATTCAATGACCGACTCTAGTCTTTCAACTATGCCGAGTAAACGTTTCAAAAAGTCAGATCTCATATCACTTTTGGAACACAATAGACTTCGAAATATAGGTACATCTAAAAATTATAAATTTATAATCTTTTAACCTTTTCAACATTTCTAATCTTCAGCCATATCAAAAAGAAAAATCGGACTTCCTATCGAAGATATCACAAATGCTGTGAATTCATTAGATCTGAGATTAATACCACTAGAGACTGTTGAACTTCTAATGAAAATGATTCCTACAGAAGTTGAAGTAAGGTTAAATCTCACCTTAATTATTAATAATTAATGTTTTTTTAGGCTAAAAAGTACAAGAAATATCTTGAAGACAGAAAAGATGTCAGCGCACTGACTGAAGAAGACAGACTTCTTTTTGAGCTGAATAAAATAACGAATCTCCCCAACAAGCTTAGTATCTCCATTATATGGGAAATTTCAACGAAAATATAAACTTCATCGGCCCGCAAATTGAAATTTTAAAAGCAACTTCAAAAGCGGTCCGAAATTCGTCGAAATTCAAAGGAGTCCTTGAAGTCGTTTTGGCGTTCGGAAATTACGTCAACAGCGCCAAACGTGGCCCAGCTTACGGCTTCAAACTTCAATCATTGGATTCTCTTACTGATTTAAAGACTTCTGATAAAAAGACAAGTTTGATCAATTACATCGCAGATACAATTCGAGTCAAATTACCTGAACTTCTGGACTTCGATGCCGAACTTTCAAACATCGAGAAAGCTGCAACAAGTTTTAATTTAAAAAAAATTCAATGAATCTTCAATTTCTTTTAGTATCTCTGGAAAACTTGGTGAGCGATGTAAAAGAGTTGGAGCGAGGTATGGAGTCTGTTCGTAAAGAAAGCATCGGTCGTAGCGATGGCGTCCTCATGGAGTTTTTAAGCTCCAGCGAAGAAAAACTGAAGACCCTTCAAAGTCGTCTTGAAGAAGCAAAATCTCTTTTTGGTGAAACTGCCGAATATTTTGGTGAATGCTCCCGGACATCAGATCCGACTGTCTTCTTCTCATTTTTCGTCAGATTTGTCAAATCATTCAAGGTAACTTAACAAAAATTTTTAAATCGCATTTTGATTTCGCATGGATAAAGTAGTTTTAAATTGTATTTGCATTTTGAGTATATTTTGTCGTTTTTTAATAAATCCATTAGGCGGCCGAAAAAGAAAACGAGGAGCAAAGGCGGCTTGAAGAAGTCGCTGCCATGAAGGCATTTTCAGCAGATACAATCAAACGAAAAAAATACATCACCGATACATCAGAAAAGGTAAAAAAACCTAAATGGGTAAATGGCGCACTGCATGATGCTTGGTGTTTTTTATAAATTGTTTATTGGTGTTGGGGCGTTTGATTATTTTAGACGTAATTTTTTTAGAAAAAGAAGGTTTTGTCTGACAATGACGATCTTTTTCACGGAATTCAGGTAAACGGTTGCACGCATTTTGTATCAATAATAATTTATATTAACAATTAACTCATTTTTCCCTCTGCCTTTTAATGTTACTAAATTTTGTTTGTATCAATTTTCAATATTATAAGAGGCAGTGGAGCCTTAAGTTTTCTTTACTCCACTGCCTTAAAAGGCACAGTGCACCATTTTAATATGGAAAAAATGTGTCACTTTGTTTTCATCGCTGTACCCAAGATCCTGTCATTGGACATAGAGAAGCATTTATTCATCCAAAAAAGTGTCCATCACAAATTATCGTTTTGCTAATCAAAATTTTGCAATGCCCCAGGAAGCTTTTATTCATGCGAAAATGTTGCTTTTGCTCCACTGCCTTCAATGTTTGTTAATGAAGGCTTGGTGAGGGCTTTTCAGCATCCTTTCCTGCTCATTCGTTTTAGAATTTTTTATAATTTGATTTTTTTTGTTTCTAGGAGGCGGTGATCAATGAGCTGAAAAGTCGGACTAAACTAGTCCAGGAGATGAAACTTCTTCAACAAGATGAAGTTTACAACGGCGCCCTCGAAGATATCCTTTTAGGTTTGAGGAGCGAGCCATACAGGCGAGCAGACGCCGTCCGAAGATCCCAAAGACGAAGAATCGACTCAAACAGGCTTTCCAGGACTCTCGAGGAACTCGAATTATGACGGTTTGTTACATTTTCAAATTATTCCTTATAAAATCCCTTATTTTCAGAGAGTTCCCGACCGGCCTGTAAAACGCCTTTTATTAAAAACAAACTATTTTTTTCACTCCGAGAAAAAATTTTTTAAAAAAATTTTGACTCAATTCCAATATGTGATATTCTGCCTTTTTTTAACATAGTCATTTTTTGTAAATATTTTTTTTTCTTTCTTTTGAAGCTCCTTATGTACATTCCTTTAATTTGTACAAATTTGTTTTGTATATAATCATGGTTTGCAGTCAAAAATTGTATAGTTTTTATTATATTAAAAATATTTAATAATTATCCATGACGTTTGTAATTTTTTTTTCTTTGCTTGTAAATAAACAAAAAGTTGTATGAAATAAAATATTAAATTAATATTTTAATTAAATCGATATTTTAATGTCAGCCTCATCCAAAGAGCAAATCCCCATTTTTTTCTGTCAATTTTTTAAAAACCAGAATCCAGCTTCTGAAAAATGATAATAGATAGCTCGAAAATTTGTTTTCTTCCCAAAACTTCCAGGTTTCACTTCAACAAATTGATTTAACAAATTTTTATTTAGAAACAATAATAAGTGATTAACATTCTAAATAATTAATCTAATATTTCACAACAATTTTAAGAAATTTTTGAACTAAAAAGGCACAAAAATTGTACAAGGCCAAAATTATTTCTGTTTTTAGTTGGTTAAACACTAATTCTTCATAAATAAAAGTGCTACAAACACAGTGCTAAAAAAATAAAATAAAAATCGAGATTAAGATGTTGGGAGTTTAAAATATCTCGATTGTAACCTAAAAAAATTATTTACAATAATAAAGGAATAATACAGTATATAAACATAATATTAATTTTACTTTTTGTTTTCTTTATGATTAGGAGAGAAAAAAAAATGACCTTTGGCTAAACACCAGCACCAAGTGCAACATCATAAGAAAAAAAAAGTGATAGGAATTCTTTTAAACAATTTTTATACAAAAAATTACTCGGGATTAAAAAAAAGGGGCTTTTCTCTTGTTTTTACAAAACAAAATTTGTTTAACAAATGATGCCTCGGTCGTGGGTGATTTCGACGACGGGGAGTTGGAGATGTCGTGGTGGCAGGAGCCAGAAGCACCACATTTGGCGCATGCGAGGCAAAGATATGGAAGGGAAGGCTCACGTGAGAGGGTCACTCCGGAAAGCCATGGGTGCGATAAGCAATCTTCAGCGCTTAGTCGACAACTGAAAGACAAAAGTTTTATAATTTAGGTTTTGAAAAATTTTTTACCTGGGTCGATGACGAGTGTGGATTGGATAAAATGGATAGCGGAGGGAGAAACGCCTTCGAAAAGTTCTGGAGGGAAAGTCAGCGCACACTGGGAAATGTTGCAGAATGTCTGCTGTTTCGTATCACCAGCAAAAGGTGAGTAGCCACTCAGCAGAACGTACGCTAGGACTCCAACAGACCACATATCTGTGGAGAGCGATATTGGCTCGTAGCTTAAAACTTCAGGAGCTAAAACAAAATATTTGATTTTCAATTTTTCTTGAAGGATTTGATGCATACCAACGTAATCAGGGGTTCCGAGGATTTCTCTTACTTCAACACCATCTTGAATCATTCTGGAGATTCCGAAATCGCAGAGAACAATGTCCGTGTCTGGGTAGTCTCCGGTTAAAAGCATGTTTTGGGGCTGCAAAATTATAGTTTAGTTTCAACTAAAAAATTAAGACTTAAGCTTACTTTGAGATCGAGATGTGCAATGTTTCTGTTATGTAGGAATACAAGAGCTTCGAGGACTTGCTTCATGAAAGTGATCGCTTCGATTTCTTCAAGACCATCTTGAAGATCGACGACCCTTTGAAGTTCTCCTCCGGCAGCCCTAAAACGAAATAAAATCTCTCTTTTCCAAAATTTTATACTTACAGTTCCAAAACAAGCGCCATTTCTGTAGGTGTCTCATAAACTTCCAAAAGTTTGACATTTTCCCCGCTTTTTCGGCCATCCTCAAAACGGCGACTTCGTGAAGGATTTCTTGTCGTTGGTCCATCGAACGACGCCTTTTGCGAATAAATTTCCCGGCGTAAGCGACTCCGGTGACTTTATGACGAGTCTTCTTACAGCAGCGAATTTTCCTCTGTAAATAAAACAAAAAAATGAGTTTCGTACGTTTAAAATTTAAGAATCAAAAGGTAGTGGATGCTATAATCGAAAGGCACAGAATTTTCAAGTTTATTATATTTTTGTACCAAATAAAAAAAAAAAAAAAAAAAAAAAAAAATCATTACAAATATAACTCCTCGAGATAAAATATCGAAGGTTTTAATTATAAAACGACATTCTGTTCCCATGTCGGTTGATTGTTATTTTTTTAGTTGTCAGACAGAAAAACCCGTTTAAAAATCAACGTTATTTTCTCTTCTCGAGTTACAATATTTTAAGAATTTCTTAAGTCCTTGGCCTTCTGTAACATTTATGTAGGAAGCTCGGTTTTTGAAACAAAGCGTTTTTAAATATTTCAAGGACGTCCCGACACGTAAAAATCGAAATTCACCTTTGCGGACGCTAATTATACATCGATTTTTTTTCTCTCTCAAAAATATCGTGACCTACGTCTGATTAGGGTTATTTTTGAACCCAGAAACGAATTAATTACAAGTTTACTTCTTTTGATATTTTGTTTATCTATCACTTATGAATGATTTCACTTTTATGTAACGAAAGAATCCATGAGTTACGTCGGTATTTTCTATCATCACGCTACCCACTTAATTGGTTTACTTTATAATCATTCTTGCCCTGATTCAGAGAAAATTGTGACGTTCACTTGGGTTTTCGAAGTTAATTTTTTACGAGGAACAAAATTAATTGTACGGAAATTTTTTTATACATATGAGGCGCTCCGGGTACGAAGGGCGAACTCGACAAAACGTTTCGAGATATTCGCATTTTAAAGTTTTCTGTTAAGGGCGAACTCGACAGAAAAGTCACTCTCTGGAATTTTCGTGGCGAGATTTTAGATTTTATACAATCATAGAGGAAGGGTTTTTTAAAAATTTTCGAATATTTTTTACGATTATTAATTCACAAAATGTATAATATTTTTATTTCGTGGCGGTGAGCTGTGAGTGGGGCTCCCGGAAAAGGAGTGGGGGTAGTGGACTAGGATACGAGTTCGCCCTTCGTACCCGCTCGGATATCGCAGTTAGAGCTTTGCCGCATATCGGTTTTTACGTATTTTAAAGGGGAAAAAAGGGCAACTCAATATAAAAATTACACGGGAGTATTCTTCAAAAGGTCTAGAATCTGAAAATGAAAAAAAAAAAATTGTCCGATTTCGAGTTCGCCCTTCGTACCCGGAGCGCCTCATATTTTAAATAAAAGGCTTAGAATCGAGTGGTGAACTGCAAAATAGTTTTAATAAAATGGCTAGAAGTCCATGCTTCAACTCCTAGAACTCAGAAAAATAAAAACGACAAAATCTCTGAAATAGAGCGATGAATCAGGAATGAGTTAGTGAAAAGGGCAGAGGATGCCCACGTCCAGAAGTAAAAATGGGAGCCAAAATTCCATTCACGCACTCTATATTTACGCAGGGAGGAATGCATCTGGCCCCACACGGCCCTTAAAAAGTCAATGGCTTAAAAAAAACCAAAAGGTCATTTTAATTTCTGTCTTCAATCTAAAATATCGACTACTAATTAATTAGAGGAATAATCATTTGTTACTCGAACTAAATCAGATTAAAGGGAAATTCTCCGATAAGAAAAATTGTGCCCTTTTTAAAACGTCATTTTTATTAATTCATTCTCAACTCAGGGCGGACATGGATCGATAGCTGTTTGGATAAAATCTTCAGTTTATGTCAACGTCGAGTCTCGTTTTCTTCACAATTAAACTCGATATTTCCGTGTTCAAAAAACGATAAAGGGGCGCGGTGAGTGATATCAACAACTGAAAAAAAAAAAATGCTCGAGTCATTATTTGGACCAATTTATTATTTCACCCACTTGGTAAAAATTTTTTCTCTCTTTTTTCAGTCTGGATTGTGTAGGTAGAAAATTTGGCTAATGAACTCGAGAGACGGGAGGGTAAAAAACTACGTCACGTTTAAAAATTAAGAGAAAAGTCGTGAGAGAAACTTGAAAACAAGAGCAATTTTAGATAAAAATAAAAACACCTTAATTTCAACAAAAAATGAGGAAAAAGTACGGGTTTGGATTCGGCCTAGACGAGACAAAAAAAATTGTTTTAAAACTTTTATAATAAAAAATAAATAAAAAAAGGAAGTTATTGTGATACCCTCCAACGATGAGTCTTTGAAAATGGCATGTCCAGCCTTAAGGTGGATCCGACCACAAAATTCAACCAAGTGTTAGACAGAGAAAGAAGATGCCTAAAATTACTTTCCTATATTTGAGCACTAAAAATCGTCGGAAAATTTTTACAAAAGCTCGTTCCCCTTATTTTGGAAATGCCTATACGGTCTTGGGAGCAGTTTTTCCGAAAAAGTTTTCCTTTGGAAAATAGAAATTTTATTTTTCGACTAAAACATTTTTTCCAAAAAAACCGTCAGCCATTTTGTAGGCTTTGACGAGCTCTTTCCAAAAATATATTATATAAGAAAATCCGATGAATAGTTTTGCCGTAATCCTTTCACAAAGATTCAGCGGAAAATGCCGGGAGGAGTAAAAGAAACGGAGGGCGCTATCCCCCATTCGAGGTCAGAGACGGCTCAAAATCCACTCAAGGCTACGCTCTTTCCAGTATTTCTTTAGACTTACATATTTTCGTATTTGGTTCGGACTTTTTACACAATACATTTTTAACTTCCTTAAAGAAGTTATTGTGATACCCTCCACGTCGGGTTGTTGAGGAAGGGTCTTCCAGACCACGGAGGGTCAAATCGAATATTGATCTTTACCGATCTCAACTTTGCCTGTGGTTCCGTCCGGCCGGCCGTCCGTCCGTAGCATTTTTTCCGGAACATTTTAAGGCCACAGTTTCCAACCGATTTTCACCAAATTTTCACACAACCTTCCTGAATAGTTGAACAAGAACTTATCGTCTGCGATTTTTGAATTTCCAAAAAATGGGGGAGATATGCACGTTCGAAATTTTAAAAACTGCCCGAAAATTATCAATTTTCCACATTAATTTTTATTTTAGTAGGGAGAATTTTTATAAGTCCACCCGTTGCGAGAGGGACCTCCCTTGGGCGAAAATCCCGTTATTTCTACCTTAATACTTAAAAAAATTTCGAAAAAAAAGAACTTAGAAAATTTTTCGGAAAAAAAAGCGCAAAAAAAAGAAAACTTAAAAAATTGTTAAAAAAAAACTCGGAAAATTGTTTGAAAAAAAAAAAAAAAAAAAAAAAAACTAAGAAAATTTTTACATTTTGGTGAAGAAGGTAAAGTGAAAAAGTGTGGCAAAAAAGAGACGATGTTTCCGTTTTATAAAAACAAAAAAGTAATATGATAGAAAAAATAGTTTCTTTTACTCCTCCCGGCATTTTCCGTCGAATCTTTGTAAAAGGATTACGCCGAAACTATTCATCGGATTTTCTTACATAATATATTTTTGGAAAGAGCTCGTCAAAGCCTACAAAATGGCTGACGGTTTTTTTGGAAAAAACATTTTAGTCGAAAAATAAAATTTCTATTTTCCAAAGGTAAACTTTTTCGGAAAAACAGCTCCCAAGACCGTATAGGCATTTCCAAAATAAGGAGAACGAGCTTTTGTAAAAAATTTTCCGATGATTTTTAGTGCACAAATATAGGAAAGTTATTTTAGGTGCTGCGATCTCTTGTTTTTGAATCAAAATGCTCGGGCGGTATGCAGAAAGAAAAATTTGTAAGACGGCCGTCTGTCCGTTTTTTCGAAATAGTCAAAAATGGGGAAGTTAGTCTTAAATTTTCGATGGGAGAGTAAAAGTATCCACAATCTTTCTGATAATGGCTGCCCTTTCAAAAGATGTTTTACTTTAATTTAGTGATCTACAGCGGGGCTGTTTGCAGACTTCAGCAAGGCATTTGATCTCGTTGATCATTAACTATTATTGAATAAAATGGAGAATTATGGGGTGCGAGGTCCCCCTCTTGAATGGTTCAAATGCTACCTAAAAAATAGACTACAATGTGTAAAGGTCGATGATGCTGAGTCTACTAAAAGTATTGTTACATTGGGTGTCCCCCAAGGATCCATTGGACCCCTACAATTTAATCTGTTCATCAACGACCTCTCCACTCCAGTTCCTTTTAATTATTAAAACCTAGGCAAGCAAAACTTTAGACAGAAGATCTCCATTCTTAGGAATTAAAATAAAAAGCCTTCAATATTTTCAAGATAATTACGAAAGAAAGGGTCTTTAATTTGGTGAAATTGCGGCCGAAAAAACAGACAACGGACAAAAAGCGAACATGGAGGATGTCAAAAACTTTGTTAACATTTAAAAGTACAGGTTTGAAGAGCTTCCAACGAAAACTTCCTTAAAGCGAAGTATCTATATAGGAGGGGGAAGTATAACGGAGGGGACGTAAAACGTAGTGGGAAGTATATGGGAGGGGAAGTATAACGGAGTGGGAAGTATATGGAGGGGAAGTATAACAGAGGGGGAAGTATGAGGGAACGAAAGTATGAAGGAAGGGGATGTAGTAGGGAGGGAAAGTATAAAGGAGAATTTTCCAAGTTAGTTTTTTCGAAAAATTTACCGGGTTTTCCTTTTTTTTCGAAAAATTTTTTAAGTTTTTTGTGTTCGAATAATTTTAAAAGTTTTTTTTCCAATTTTTTTTTTTTTTTTTTTTGGTCTGGAAGACCCTTCCCCAAAAACCCGACGTCGAGGGTATCGCAATAACTTCTTTAAGGAAGTTAAAAGATGAAATTGCGCGATCAAGTGTAACGGACAAAAGCGGACAAGGAGGATGTCACAATTTTTGTTAAATTTTAAAAGATGAAATTGCGCGATCAAGTGCAACAAATAATTTGAATGATTATTACGCAATAATCTAACAATTTAATCGTAGGATATCTATAAAGGTGTAGATAACAGTATTGATCGATGGGCACTAACAAAAATTTTAATATCTAGTTCAATGAAAAAAATTTGAGGAAGTTAACAATCAAGGATACTCGAGTGGGGAAAAATGTGGGGGGAAAAATAAAAGGCTTCATGGCAATTACGACGGTCCAGTTGATGTTTGATGCGCAAAAATGGACAACGCTTGGATCGAGGCGATTTTGAGACGAAATCAAAGGGAGAATGAGGTATTTAAAGTTTTAAATTTCGAAACGGACGACGACAGTGTCGGTAAAGGAGGAAACTACGCCAGTATTATAAAACGTTGCAAGCTCGAGTTGATTCTCGCTTCTGGAAGACGCACGAAAAAAACTTTCGTCTGTAAAGTCTCTCACGAAGGTGTTAAGGGCGAACTTTTGAATGAGTTCGAAGTTTTTAAAACAGAAGTCAAAGTAAGTGTTGAAAAAAATACACGAATTTTGAAACCTCCTTCGTAGATATACAAAAATGCTTTCTCACAAATGGAATCTCTCATGGATGAATTTGAAGACCATCGAGAAACACTTTGGTGCCAAATGTATGGGTACAAGCCATATAATTTGATAGTATTTGAAGATTTGAAGGTAAAATTTTAAATTTATGAAGATCCTAATATTTTTCTTTATAAGGAAATCGGCTACGAAGTTGCTGAGAGGCGAAATTGCTTAGATTTAAACCACGCAAAACTGTATTTAAGATCAATCGGAAGGTTCCACGCTATGTCCAAAATTTTACTCGATAGAGGAATACTTTCAGCGACAGACTTCCTACCCTTTTACATGGAGCGAATGTTGGAAGTTAGTGTCAAATTGATTGAAAACTCAACAAAGGATCTCGCAAAAGTCGTCCTTGAACAATGGCCATCAGAATGGTACTTAAAATACGAACATTTTTTATTTTGTTAATGTGTTACAGGAACGATTTTGGTAAATGGTTGGAAAAAATTAAGCCTGATTTGGTTAAAAAAATCAAAGATTTGACAATCGAAGAGAAAAATCGAGAATCGGCTTTTCCCGTTTTGAATCACGGAGATTCGTGGACGACAAATATGATGTTTAAATACACGGAAGATCGCATCCCAATATCAATAAAGTGATCAAAATTACAGATCATTTGAAGTTGTTATTTTTTTTAGGTTGCTTGATTTTCAGGTGAGCCATGTAAGCTCCTACATTTGGGACGTCGTCTACTTTCTTTATTCAAGCGTACAACCTGAACTGAGGAGGTCGAATATAAAAGATCTTCTTAAAATCTACTGGGAATCATTGGATACGAATTTGAGACGTTATGGGTACGATAAGTACATACCGACATTGAATGACGTCTATGAAGAAGCTGAACGTAAAGACCCATATTCTTTCGCCATGTTGGCACTTTTTCATCCCGGTATGACCGCCGATCTTGACTTGGCATTTGACATTGAGAAAATGAAGGAAGGAGAAGAAGGTATGATTAGTAAAGCAGCTTTTCAATCACCGAAATTTAGAAAAGAATGCGGCGAAGATTTTAGATATTTTATGAAAAAAGGATTGTAAAATGAAAATAAAATAATAAAATATTTTTATGTCTATATTTGTTACTCTTCGCTGTAGAGCATTAAACAAAACTTCAAACTCCAAGATAAGATAACTACGAAAGGAAGATTTTGTGAAGGTTTTTGAAAAAAAAAAAAAAAAAAAAAAAAAATGCGACGGACGGACGGCACCACAGACAACCTTTTGATAGGTACCTAAGGATTAACAATAATTTTGACTAAAGAAAAACCCTCCAAAAATCGGACATGCAGGTGTTACATAACTTCGCTTGTGAGAGTGCTTCGAAAGTGAAATATTTACAAAAAGCCCCATTTAAACCGAATTCTGAGAATAAAAAAAAAAATCTGGGAGCCCAGAATTCGCTGAAAAAAATTGTTGAAATTATGAAAAAATGAGGTTTTTATTGGGCGAGTCTTGGAAGGTCACGATCAAACCGATAAAGGGGAGTACAGCAGGAAAAAAAATTATTTTCATTCCGCCAGAAATGGGATAGGTATTAAAAAACTTCTCTTTTCAATCTATCAATTTCAATATCGCCCGCATTTGTTTATGAAAGGTAAAAGAAAAGGGCGAGGGGGAAAAAACTAAAACTTAAAGTGAAACTTGGGGACGAAATTGACATACGGGAAAAAAAAAGATAAAAAGTTTAACTTTCACGCAGTTAAGATAAAATTTCACGGTTTTTAAAATATTTTTCTTTCAAAAACACCGTAAAAAACGATAATTTACATTCTAAAAAATAAACAGGGTAAAAATGCGAATTTCATGACTTAAAATTCTCACATCAGGGTGAAAAATTGTAATTTACCGTCAGAAGATGCCACAAATTAATTGTGATTTTTGTTTTTGGTCGTAAAACTTAAATACAAAATGTCTTAAAATCCTTGAACTTTTTGAAGTCTTATATAAACAGATTAGAAAGGCAAATTTTTTTTAGTTGCTGATTCATGGAGTGCATAAATTCCGATCTTTTTACTTCATAGTAATTACAAGTAGAATTTCATAGATGGCGGGAAAACTTATTTTTATCTAAACAGTACCCCAGGGACTGGGGTGGAAACTATGCCACAAAGTCAAATACTAGGAAACTTGACAATGATCCGGATAAATGGCCCGAGGATATGGAAATAATAAAAATTTGAAAAATTATTTTAAATTTGCAAAATTCCATAGTAAAAAAAAGGGGGAGAATGAAAAAAACTAAAATAGTGAGGGTTAAAATAAGAGAATGAAAAACTAAAAAGAGCCCACCTGACAAGGCGTATTACGGAAACCAGTCGTGAAATATCTTTTTTTCATTCTCTCAAATGTAAAATTAAAAAAAAGAAAAAGCACACCCAAAAAAGAATTTTTCATTGACATTTGCTGCTTTGCAATACTTAGGCCAAACATTTGAATTTAGCGGACGAAATAAATTAAAATCGAAAGGTGTCATTATAAGTCAACGAACCTTCAGAAACAAAAGAATTGGGCTGAATTATGATTCTCTAATTAACGATGTTGCTTTTAAAAGGGGGCGCCAAAGAAAAAAAAAATCGTTTTCTTCATTATAAAATCGGAGATTATTTTTCGCAATGGGACAACTTTCTAATTGCTAAACATTCTGTAACTATTTTTAGCTAGGGGCCCGATAACTGGAGAGGTCTCTCTCTCCTACCTTCAGGAATGCATTATACTGCACTTTGTTCGAGGATCTACCGTCTGAGGAAAATTGAAACTTTCTAACATGAAAATTACTCCCGAGGCCCTTTTATGCAGGGAAGTCTATAGAAGAAAATTATTAAGCCCGATATTATTTTTTTTTTTAGAGCTAGGATGTTAAATATCAAACTCCCCAAGGCGGGGATCATGGACGTGCACGATTCAATTTTAAAGTGCATCAACCCTTTCATCAGAAACTCCTATAATTACAATTATAGTTCAAATAAATTATCTAAATAACTTTAATATTAGTACTTTTGTTGAAAAATCTTCAAAGAACATTAATTTAAAAATTGTTTAATATTTTATAACCCACCCTGCAAGTCAGATTAAAAAAAAAACGATGAAGCCAATCGATTCCCCGCAAAATTAAAAAGATTTTTTTTAAAAGATCAAAAATCTTGCGGATTAACGCCTGGACCACTCTAGCTGACACACCCTTATAAAAAAAGTTATTGATTTTAAACGGTATTAAATAAATAAAAAATTAATTTATCGATTTTTATTTCAAAACTTCGCCTACTTGGACAGAGAGAGAGAGAGAGAAAAAAAATTAAAATTATTTGACTTAAAACGCCCACGGAGTTGAATTAATTGTCGAACGTTTGGAAGGATAAATTAGAATGATTTGTTGTAGCATTGGATGAGGGGTAGTTTGCGCAGTGTCCGATTACTCTTGTACTGTTAAATCATAGTCACGTGGTGGCATTGTACGCGGAGCAGACGTGAGAAGGGGGTAGGGGAGATCGTTGCCGGGCCGTAAATTATTGTACCCCACCTTAGAGATTTTACCCGGAGTTAAAACCCCGAAGACTGGATGTTTCAGTGTTATCTGCTTTTCACGCCTTCACTTCTACAAATCCGCTATAAATTGCGGTTCTTGGTACATTGTTTCGACTTTAGGGAATAAACTGCGAAATCTTACTCAACCAACATCTCAAAGCTATTGAACTCACAAAATAGAGGAATCGATATCAAATACAGGGAGGTCTAGTTTGGCGAAATAAGTAGCCTACAAACTAGGAAAACGCCCAAAAGGGTGTTTCTCGGGAGAAAAACCGTGAAAACGTCCAAAAAAGATGTTTCCCGCAGAAAGACAAAAAGACACACCCTTTAGGGTGTTTCTCCGCAGAAAGACCGAGGAAAACGTTAATAAAAAAAGATGTTTCCCGCAGAAAGACAGAGGAAAACAGAGTGTTTCACGGCTAAAAGACCGTGGAAAACGACAGAAAGTGTTTCAAGGCTAAAGATCGTGAAAAACGTTTAAAAAAATTGTTTCCCAGCAAAAGGAAGAGGGAAAAAGGGATTTTCTCAGAAAAAAGCCCGTGGATTAAAAAAGATACTTGAATGCAAAAAGACCGACGCTTTGAAAGTGAGATTCTTGGTCTTAGAGATATCTTCCTCGAAAAGGGAAAATCTCGACAGAAACTCTACAAATCTAAGGAAGAAAAAGGTTGGAAATCAAGCTGCAAATGTGATAGATTTTTCCAAAGTACGCAAATGCGCTGTTATTATGCTTGAGCTGAAAAAGCCTTAAAAATGCTTTTGGATTGTTGTTTTAATAAAAAACGTTTTTTCCTGGTTACCTTTTATTATAGTGTAAAAGGCATAAAGTATTGCGAATAAACAAGAGAAGGAAAATTACCATCTCAAGGTATCTGCTATTTGTCGTAAAACTCAGATGAATACCAAGAAGTTTGTCGGCCGGCTTTTGTGACTTTATATGGAAAGATCGTCCTGTCTTTACGACCCTCCGGGCCTGGGAGTATTAACCGCTGAGATTTATTCACAACCGGAAAAAGAAAAAAAAAATTCGGAAAACGCCTATATAATTGCATTTTTTCGATTTTGGCCACCGACCAGAAGAAGGCCGGAAATAGAGCGGCGCCTGGCTGGATTCAAATGTCGTACGACACGTAACTTTCTCAACAATGCCCGGTATGTCTCATATTGGAGTATATTCAAAAAATAAAAAATGTTTGACCGAATTAAAGAAACATTTTACCATTTTTGGATTGGGACAAGTTACAACAAATGGCCCACTAATCTACTCCTTATACGGACCAGTGTCATAAAATAGAATAGACGTGAAAAATTAGTTTCGAATCCAAACAAAAAATAGACTTTGGAAAGTTCAAATCCTTATAAGGCCCTAAAAAATTTTTTTGTCGAAACAAATTTTTTTTTGAACTCGTTAAGTGCATAAAAGGTGCACTGAACTCTGAAAGCCGTTAACAATGACCACTTTTTAATTTATCAGTTTTGTGGTACTTTTTTAATGAGGAAAAAAACAAAAAAGGAGAAAGAAAAAAGTTTTTCATGGATTCATCTCTCAGGAAGTAGCGAAACTCGGAGGTTAAAAACTCTATACAAGGAAAAACTTTCATCTTCCAATTTTTTTTTCTTCACCCTTCATTTTTATCGATTTCTATTGTATTCAAGAATTGTTTCCCAAGGTATCATCCAAGATCTTACAAGGGGTTACAACATCTCGATGGAAAGATATCACGTGTTTAAATTATCGCTAGATTACAGATGTTCCCTTGCACAACCTAATCTGGCTTGACTTCTGGACCCACGCGTGGGACGATGATCCCAATTTGTACCGGAATGTAAATAAGCTCTTTTATGTAAGGAGTGGCCCTTGAAATACATAAAATTACTTTTAACACCATTATCAAACTAATTAAAAACAATTAATATCCTATTGATAAAATTGAATCTCAATATCTATATCGATCGACTAATCTCGCTACCTCCGCAGTCCATATTAGTTTCAAGGACGAGCACTTTCTCATATAAAAAAAAACTTTAGTTCAGTGGGTGGTTTTAAAAATTGAATTGTCAATGTAAGACCCAATAAACATGGTTATTTTATGTTTTTTTATATGAAGACAAACGCGGGATTTTCTCCCCTTTACCCCCTGACAAACGGCTTG
>JACGAQ010001198.1:0-67497 GCA_014119065.1 Orius insidiosus | reverse complement strand
CGAACTATCAAAAACATGAGTATTGAACTATCATCGTCTGCGCTATGAGATAGCCAACTATTACGTTCAAATAAGATATTGTACTATCCTCGGTTATGATGTTAATAGGCTATTGTCTTCAAAACGAAGAGATACCTACTATTGAGTCCTTGTCCATGCATGAGATACATAGCGAACTATCAAAACTATAGATATTGAACTATCATCGTCTGCGCTATGAGATAAACTATTACGTTCAAAACTATGAGATATTGTACTATCCTCGTTTATGCTGTTATATAGCGAACTATTATCTTCAAAACGAAGAGACATATAGAACTGTCCTTGTCCATGCTATGAGATACATAGCGAACTATCAAAACTATGAGATATTGAACTATCCTCGTCTACGCTATGAGATACGAACTATTGTTCAAAACTATGAGATATTGTACTATCCTCGTTATGCTGTTATATAGCGAACATTTCTTCAAAACGAAGAGAACACATATAGAACTGTCCTTGTCCATGCTATGAGATACATAGCGAACTATCAAAACTATGAGATATTGAACTATCCTCGTCTGCTATGAGATAGCGAACTATTACGTTCAAAACTATGAGATATTGTACTATCCTCGTTTATGCTGTTATATAGCGAACTATTATCTTCAAAACGAAGAGACCACATATAGAACTGTCCTTGTCCATGCTATGAGATACATAGCGAACTATCAAAACTATGAGATATTGAACTATCATCGTCTACGCTATGAGATAGCGAACTATTACGTTCAAAACTATGAGATATTGTACTATCCTCGTTTATGCTGTTATATAGCGAACTATTATCTTCAAAACGAAGAGACACATATAGAACTGTCCTTGTCCATGCTATGAGATACATAGCGAACTATCAAAACTATGAACTATCATCGATATTGAACTATCATCGTCTACGCTATGAGATAGCGAACTATTATCTTCAAAACATTAGAGACACATATAGAACTGTCCTTGTCCATGCTATGAGATACATAGCGAACTATCAAAACTATGAGATATTGAACTATCATCGTCTACGCTATGAGATAGCGAACTATTACGTTCAAAACTATGAGATAATAGTCAATCCTCGTCCTTTAATCGGGTCCAGACGGGAGCTACCGCCATTTTACCGGCCACCTTTTGGGGCCTGAGCACTTAACCATTTAAAAAAATCAATAAAATTAACCTACTTCCCTGGGATTTGCAACCCGGGCCACTTAAGATAAAATTGTTTATTTATTGTTGAAGCGAGTTAAAGAAAATGTGAAAGCATTAAGCTTCGACCTTTCTTCTTTATTCTAACAATAGTCCTTTTCCCTTTTTTTTTAACCCTCCTTTTTTTTTTTTAAAGCCGGAGGTTGAGGGACTTATGTAGCACATTTGCAACTTGCTTAGGGACCAGGTGAAGTAGGAAGTGAAAACTTAGCACTTGCCCGGATCAAAGATTCAACTCGGCTTCCATTGCTTAAGCAACTTGGTTTCATTTTTTATGCGGAACAAACCTTTAAAGTTGGCAGTCTCCGAGGAAGGGGGAAAAAGTATTGAGTTTTACAAATTGTTCTTGCAGAACTTTTTAAAAAGAATTAACAATGGGGCTTTTTTTTTTCAATAGGCAAGTGTCCACGTATAGAAAAGGTGGTAATGAAGTGTCGCCGGAGAAAGTGACATCTCGTTATCGCAGAAGCCTTCTGTCAACAACAGTCTCTTCCACTGCAAACACCTCCTTAGTTATTCTGTTTTGGCTAAATTTA
Organism: Orius insidiosus; assembly: GCA_014119065.1. Lineage (NCBI taxonomy): Eukaryota > Metazoa > Arthropoda > Insecta > Hemiptera > Anthocoridae > Orius > Orius insidiosus. Next base: position 65,719 of record JACGAQ010001198.1, on the reverse strand, counting down.
TTCAGAGGCTGAAGATTCGCACATGTCAGAACTAGCGAGTCACCGTTCCGTGTTTTGAATTTCTGAGACGGGAATCGGCACAAAGCAAGATTAAAACGACGTTAGTATGAAAACGGTTTAGAGGAGTTAATTAAATGAGAAGGTTATACGCTTCATTATTGAAAGGCCTCTGAATTAATCTTAAGCCGCCATTATCTTCGTGGAGAATCCGATCAAATTCCAAAATCCGATTACAAAGATCTTTTCACACCATCTGAAATCCTATTCTGGCTATTTTATTTCACATGTGGAGATTACCTAAGGATCTAAGTCAAACGACATTTTCCAACTTTCAAAACATACTAAAAGAATAATGTCAATTTTATTCCTCCAAATATGTATTAGGTGGATGAATTTTTGAAAAAACGCGGGAACTAAAAATACACGCATGCGCATTGCCCTATTGGCTCACGCCTGCGCGTTGTTTCGGAATCGTAAACTCACATTCTACACCGTATTTTCGGGAGTTTCCCTGTTTTTTATGCACCATATTAAAGAAAGGATTTATTGTAAAACAAAAGACAGTCGAATTTGTTTATTAGAAAGTAAGAAGAGGAAAACCAACATAGATAGCGTTACTGTGATACGAGGAGCCGAACTTAAAATTAAATTTTGGTAAATGAAAGCAAACGAGCTCGTCCCGATGATTGATACGACGGTAACGTTTGACTCGCAATAAACCGCCAGACCCCAAATATGTTTTTTAATAACCACATGTGCGAAATGAAAATTTTTTTTACTCGGACATACGTTCGTCTGCTTCAGACAAACTTTGTTCCCCTTCTTCAAATCTGAACATTCTTTATCGCTTTTTTACAAATAGTGTTCACACATGATTCGTACGGGATGAGGTTTCCTGAAATCTTCTGAAGGCGGATGGTATCGTTAGTCGGATTGTAAATGCAGAGCCATGTCTTCACCAATTCCTTCTTGTTCTCATAATGACGTATTTGTCTCGATAAATTCTCACGGAACACGTAAGGCCATTCAGAACCGTCGAATTTCAAAAGAAGATACAATGAAGGAAGGAAGTTTTGGTCTGACTCTAAAATCGCGTAGGCGTCCACGTTCGTATTGCAGTCGGAGCTTAAGATGATCGTCTGGACCGAATAGAAAAGATTGAATACGATGTAGAGACGAATCGAAAATAAATCGGTGTCTAAAGGCTTCATCTTTTTTTCGTCGAAATAACCGACGAAACGGCACAAAGTCATTACGCGGTTAACATCCACCCAAACTGCACCGGCAAAATCGTTCGCGTCCGCCTTTTTCTGTACGACGGCGACGTTCTCTTCCATTATATCACCGCGTTCGACCACACTTTCGCATAAAGAAACCAACAAAATAAAACAAAATACATAATTTTGAAGTAAAACATATGTTACCTTTTATTAAGATCGTAATGGTGTCTACGGTGGTTGATCCATTGAACTCTATTATTATGAACTTATTTGCTTCGGGCCGTATATAGTGCTTCTTTTATAAGCTGTTGACTCTTCGAACCTAACTAACCCACACTTTTTATTGTTTCACCAAGGGGGGGAACAATCACCACTCTTTTCTGTGTGGGGGTGAGTAATACAGCTACAACTGAGTAAACTTATGGCTACTGCGTAAATATTTACATCATTTTTCTATATTAGTGGTGATCAACCTTCCCAAAATTGGTGACCTACGTCGAACACACAACGAAGAATGGAATTTTACAACAAAAATATCAAAAGACTCTCTTTTAACTTCCTTAGAGAAGGTATTGTGATCCCCTCCGCGTTGGGTATTTGGGCATGGGTCTTCCAGACCCCGGAGGGTCAATACAAAATTCTCACCGATCTCAACTTTGTCTGTGGCTCCGGCCGGCCTCCTCCCGTCCGGTTGTTGCGTTTTTTCCGGAACATTTTACGGCCACAGTTTTCAACCGATTTTCACCAGATTTTCACCAAATTTTCTTTAGTTGGTGAACAAGAAACTAACGAGGGCATTTTTGAATTCCGAAAAAATAGCGGAGATATGTCTGTTTGAAATTTTAAAAAATTCGCTGCGATATAACGTTTGTCCGATTTTTACCAAACTTTCACCAATCATTCCTTATATTTTTTAAGAATTTTTGGTCTAAAAAAAATCATTTTTACATTATTTATCATTTTAATAGGGAGAAATTTCATACTTCCACGCCTTACGAGAGGGACCTCTCTTGGCAAAAATCCCATTATTTCTACTTGATACTTACAAAACTTTTCGAAAAAAAAAAAACTTCTCCCTCCGTGATACTTCCCCTCCGTTATACTTCCCCCCGTTATACTTCCCCCTCCGTTATACTTCCCCTCCCTTATTGTTTTTTTTTTTTTTTAAGGAAGTACCCGTCGTCGGGGCCAGCTCCTGACTAGTTCTTAAATTTGTGGTGATCACCATGCCACCAACCTAAGCTGATTATGCTCATTAATATAATAACCGTCATAAAATCATCCTATCTAAAATTCAATTATCAGATGAACTATTTCGTTGCGAGAAAAATCAATTTGAATTTCCAAACGACGTCCCCAGAAATTTTTTTCTCCTTATTTTGAAAGGGTGGAGGTTATCTCTAAGCTGCAGGTTCCCCTATAGCTTAACCCTACTGAAAGATATCAATAAAAAAAATTCTGAACAAAATTATTTACTTTAATATTTTACAAATTATTGATTTTTTTTTCCGGAATGCACTCAATCGGCCTTTGTTTTCTTCGTTTAATTAAAACGGGGTCGGGACGGGTTGAATTCGAAAAGAGGTTTTAACGAACCAACTTGGCAAATTAGGACGGGGAGACTTTTAAAGGGAATGAGGCGGCTCTAAATTTTTCATTCGGACTAAAAGTTTTCTAATAACCTCATTTCCATCACGAAATACAAACAAAACTATCGAAGGGCGTAAACCGTCTTTTTATTCAGGATAGGACATGAGGAAAATTTACAACTGGTTTAAAAATGTTAACTTTTGAGCATTAAATGTTTATTTAATCGGCTTTTAAAGCGGACGTTACGATATAAATGGGAAGGCTTGGTTTAAATAAAAAATCGCTCCCAATGAATATTTAAAGATGGCAAGAGCACTTTGACGTATTACCTGAGCCATTAAAGTGCTCCGAGGGTTAAATACTGTATAGATCCGCTAGGCTCCCAGGGTTGCCTCGTTCATCGGGCTACAGGATGCGATAGCTGATGAATAATGTAACATCCACGGGGGTAAACAATACAGCGACTAATTTCCGACCGGAGGATGTTACGTCCTCAAACTTCTCAGCTTTACCCTAATGAATTTACTGAATAAATTTTAATCTTCGCCAACTCGGACGGATAGAGTCTTTTGAAAACTTACGAGTCGTTAAGTCTCAAAGGCGCTTTCCAAATCCACAGGTTCTACTTTCGGGATTATGTTCGATGAGAAATGGTCACCTACCTACTAAATCTTTCACGGATTTTCTTCTTTGTTGTAGAAACTAGTACAGAAGGTCAACCGCTTCAACATTCTTATAAAAGTTACCATTTTTTCTGACTCCAGATGTATTTCTATACTTTCAATTTATCAATATTTTGCTGGAGTCTGGCTTATCGATTTCGAAAAATTAAAGTTTCTGCTCAGCCAAAGCCTTTTCTTCATAACAATATTGTTTTTAAGATTGTTTATTGGTTTTTTGGGGGATTGCGGCCGTCGTTGGGATTGCTGTCGCTCAGTGACACCCTGTATACCAAAACCAAAATCTACCAAATGAATCGATTCCCAGTCCGAAAATAAGGGGGGAATTTACATTAAACATTTTTTTCTAGGACAAAATGCTTTTCCGTGAAGTTGCTTGTCCACTGTATATTAACTTCTGGGACACCCTGTATATTTCCAGTAAAAAGCAGGTAAAAGAGTTCTCTCAATTCAATATCGCGCCATTTTTTATTTTATTTTGGCCAAAAACACCGTTTTCTTCGTCATTATTCGCCGATAGAAACAAAATTTTTAGGCTCTTCGTGAAATTTGACGTTCCCCGGAGGGATTGGACGATCGACCCCGCCTTTCAACTTAAACTTTGTTCCCTCAAGAAAATCTCATAAATACGCCATTGATTGAATTACAGTTGGATTCGTTGATATTGATCTGGGAACATAAAATTTTTAAAGTACATTTTTCGTAGAAAAAAAAAAGGTTAGAAATCAATGTATTACATTTATTATAAATCTTTGACTTTTGTGAAAGAAGATTTTTGAGTTTGATATGCCTTTATGTTTATTTCCTGACCGTATGTAAATAAAGGAAACACAATAGTGGATGAAAAACGATTCGTGGGGAACGTATTCTATGATTTATGCCTCGAAGGAAGGGATACCGTCGGTGTAAAAAGGGGTTAAAAACTTTGCTTTTAGCCCGGGTCGGAAGAGCAGTATTTCAGGAATAGATTCGCTCAAGGAGGGGTCCCACAATAAAACGGGCATTCTTCTCCCGGAACAAACGTTTCCCATGGGTCCCGGGCTCGACCCGACCACAAATCTGCTCTCTCCGTCTTATCCATCCCCTCCCCCCCTTTCCCACGGGTGCCTTATTGAATAAATTCTAGCTTGTAATCCTCGACTGGATTGTTAGAAAGTCCTGATTGCCCACTGGAAACTTTGTTTTGCTTAGGGGGAGAAAAAAAAAAGAAAGGATAAGATTTATATGATAAATAAATTAGAATGGGCTATAATTTAATTCTATGGAGCAAAAGGATAAAGAAAGGGGGCAATCAGGGTGGACATTAAGGCTGTTTGTTTTTCCTTTCTTCTTTTTTTTTTGGGGGGGGGGGGCTCTTTAGCATTTCTTTATATTTTCACCATATACCTATCCATAATTTTTGCCATAAACTGGCGAATTTTAAAATAAAGAAGGAACTTATAGGAGGGAAGTATCAAGGGGGGGAAGTATCAAGGGGGAGGAAGTATAACGGAGGGGGAGCTTAAGGTGGGTTTTTTGTAATGTTTTTAGCTTTAATTAATTTATTTTTATTTATTTTTTTTTTAAAGTATCAAGTTAAAAATAATGGGCTTTCTGCCCTAGGGATGTCACTCTATCATGGGGAGAAAGTATCAAATTTCTCCCTAGTAAAGTAAAAATTTTTTGATCCAAAATTTGTAAAAAATAGAAGGAGTATTTGGTAAAAATTTGGTGAAAATCGGACCAACCAACGGTTCGGCCGCAGCGGAGTTTTTAAAATTTCAAACGTGCATAGCTCCGCATTTTTTCGAAATTCAAAAATTGCCTTTGTTACTTTTTTCTTCATCGACTGAGGAAGATATTGTGAAAATGTACAAATCGGTAAAATTGTGGCCCTAATGTGTTCCGGAATATTACAACTTTAAACTGACATATCTCCGCCATTTTTTGGAAAATCAGATATCTCCCACGTTACTTTCTTAGTCAATATTTAGGAACATTGTGTGAAAATGGAAGCTATGTCCGGAAAAAATGCTACGGCCGGCCGGAACCACAGACAAAGTTGAGATCGGTATAGATTCATAATCGATTTGACTCTTCCCCCAAAAACCCGACGTTGAGGGTCGGTATCGCAATTCGTCAAGGAAGTTATAAATGCTATCCTGAGATTCCCTGCCTTTTTAGGACTCCGTTGAACTGAATGTGTGAGAAAGTCAATAAAACCATTTTGTATTTTAGGGATGGATTTTATGATACAAAGAATAGGATTTGAAATAAGGAACGGAGAACAAACAAAGTTTATCCTTACAATCCAACCCTTCCTTTCCGAAGAAACACGTGTAGATTTTCCCTAAACCTTCCTCCAAACCCCAGAGAATACCTTTTCTGTAAATAAAACCTGTTTGGAAAAAAAAGAGAAAAAAAAATTATACTGCACAAAATTACACTTTCAATTTTTTTTCCGCCAGAACAAAGGCTTTTTTTCAAGCGGTTTTGTTTAATAGACTGCGCCAGGTCATGCAGCAATCTCTTTTCCCCGCGTACGTCCCGCGATCGCGCTCCCGGGAATAATAATGAAAAGTTTCGTTGACGAAATTTCCAGAGAGGCCGTTTCAAAGCGGACAGCGAATATAGGTTTTCAAAAATTCATCAACCATTTTATAGAGGTTTAGATAGCAAACAGGTTCACAAGATAATCATAGCGATGATAGTAAAGTAGATAAATCTAACTATTTTAAGCCCTTATAACTTCTGAAATGACGTTACTGTGTTACCATCGACGGACCGTATCTGGTCTAATTTTTATTAGTTAATTAGAAATTAATTAAATTTTCTACAAATTAGACGAAATCAGCTTCATTGCAGGATTGGCCGTTTCCGAGCTGCAAAGCGCTGAAAAAAGTCGATTACAAAAAAGTGCATTTTGAAAATTGCTGAAATTCCGAAAAAAATCGAAAGAAGCAAAAATCGGTACTTTTTGCACACTTTTTGATAGTTGATGTATGTATATTTGATTTCTAATCATCTAGAATTGAAATTAATTGGTTATTTACTTTTTCAACAAACATTTATTATCAAAATGATTTCTCCCTTTACAGAATCATATTACAAAACAAATACCTACTTCAAAATAATGCATTGAAGGATTTCTAAACATTAGCGAGTAAATTGATGCTAATAAGTACCTGAGAGAACAAGTGGGTTATTGACCTAATTATAAAAATTAATTTTTGGATTATTTATTGTACTTAAAAAACAACTTACTTAAAGCTTACTACAAAAGGTCCTTAAAAGCATTTTATGACTAAAAACCACTTGTGAAAAGTGTTTTGTAGTGGGGAAGATTTTTTTTAAGTGCTGATTTGGAGCCGCCCCGACGGAAACTTCAAAAAGCAGGATTTTTTTTTCTTTCCTTATGTGTTTTATTACTTGAAAAATGAATTATTTAGAGCACTTTTTGTCTAAAGGTAAAATTTGAGGTCCAATTGTCGTTAATATTATGGGCCACCATCGTCAAAACTGTTGTAAAATACACTTTACTCGTCAAAACTATGATATATATAATGAACAACCTATCTATAAATATTTAATCGTATAGTTAGTTAATTTTTCACATTTTAAAATTAAGGGGTCACTTACTAAATTACTTTCCTATATTTGAGCCCTAAAAATCATCGGAAAATTTTTTAAAAACACTCATTTTTGTTATTTCGGAAAATCTAGGCGGTCTTGGGAGCAGTTTTTCGGAAAATGTTTTCCTTTGGAAAATGGAAAACTTACTTTTTCGACTAAAACATTTTTTCCAAAAAAACCGCTAGCCATTTTGTAGGTTTTGACGAGCTCTTTCCAAAAACATATTATAAAGAAAATCCGATGAATAGTTTCGACGTAATCCTTTTACAAATATTTGGAGGAAAATGCCGGAGTGAATGAATCTATCCCCAAGTGGAAAAAAACGGTTTTTCCGTTGAAAAACCAAGGAGAACATCCGATAAAAATAGATTTTCTTGGTGAAAAGAGTTATTTTGATTTTATTTTTAAAATAAAATGAAGGTTCAGAAAGGAAGTTTAAGTATAAATATGAAGACACCTGTAGGCAATATCAAACTGGAAAGAGTAAACCAGTTTTCCACCATCCGTCTTGTAAAAGAGTTAAGCCTCCATTAAGGGGCTTCGGAAACAAATAAATTTCGACAAATCGCCCCCCTTGACTGGCAATCAAGAGGTTGATGTATGACATCCCGCGAGTTTCTTCGAGAGTCCTTTATTTTTTAAACAAAATCGAATTTTCTTATTTGAGTTCATTTCTTTCCATTTTCGAAAGAAGGGCCCCCTCGGCTTTTCCTTCGCTCCTATCTCTTTCTATTCAACGTCCAATCCCCGAATATAAAAGCGCCACAAATGATCCTCTCGTCCCAAATGCAATTCTCTCCCTTCCCCCCACTCCATTCGAATTTAATATGCGATCGCCTCGCTCGAATTGAATCTGAATAATATAGGATCAAGGCTCCAGACAGCCAGTATGAACCTCCTGGAATATTTTAAAAGGCTCGAGAAAAAAAAGTTAACAATTGCGTCTTCCGGGATTCGATAGCCTCTAGATTTTTAAATTATTTATATTCAACCTCTCATGTTTATCCTCGTTTATAAACTGAATTAAAAATTAATTACATTTCTCATTATAAAAGAAACAATTTCATTTCCACAAAAGAAACTAATTTATGTATTTTTTACCCCTATTTTTCTCTATAAATGAAATTGAAGTTTATGATTTTAATTGGTTTGCGAAGCATAAAAGAGCCCTTCATTGTGTCTAAACAGTTCATATTTAGAAAGAGAGCTGGAGGCAATTTAAGGTATAAACGTTTTTGTTATCAGGCGTTAATGCGGTGTCCTGTGCTGCGTAAGCCCCAAAAGAGAAATTTTGTTGAAATTAGCATTTTATGCAAAAGAGCTCTTTTCAGTTGCTGGTTTTGCGGAATTTTTTTTTTCAAATAATTGCCTTTTTTTTTAAATTCAATCATGGAAGATCCCTTAACTCGGAATGAAACAAGAGGTTGAAGAAAAAGCCTAATGATACGAAGGTCCTAATTCCAGGGGATTATCTCGGCGAAAAGAGTGGCTCAAGTCGTTTTTTTGTATAATCAGTGGACTTTATCTCTATAAAGGACGGAATTTAAGTTAATCTTATTTAAAACGTTTATTATCCTCGTTTCACCTGATTTCTAACTGTTAATTATATTCTTCGGTCAAAGTGTTTTAAAATGAAATTTTTTTCTTGAGTTTTGGGACAAAGGGATTTTTATAGCCTTTGAAGGGTTTTTTTTAAATGTGTGTGTGGTCTGGAATTTACTTGAGAGGCTCCAGAAAGGATTCTGAAAGGAGAAAAACGTGGTTTCGTATCTTTGGGGATAGAGGCACAAACGTTATTTGATCCAGAGCCTCCTCCTTCCCTTTCCGAAACGTGCGTTTGTGTGGGTTTCGATGCCATTTATCCACCTGGACCCTCCTCGGGCGACCCCCAAATGTCCGCTCAACCGTCAAACAATCCCTTCTGAACATTGTTATATTTTATTTTACTCGAATAATATGAGAAGTCATATCCTTCACTTCCTTATTTTATGTCAAAAAAGTACTAGTTTGAAGAGCTTCCAACAAAAACCTCCTTAATTAGAAGGGACAATATTGGAGGCGGAAGTTTTAGGAGGGGAAAGTATAAACGAGGGGGAAGTATAACGTAGGGGAATTATAAAAGAGAGGAAGTACAAGGGAGTGATTAAGAAGGGGAAGTTAAGGAGGGGAAAGTATAACGGAGGGGGGAAGGGTAACGGACTGGAAGTATAAGGAGGGGAAGTATAACGTACGGAAGTATAAAAGAAAGGGCAGTACAAGGGAGGGGAATTATAAAGAAGGGGAATTTTAAGGAGGAGAAAGTATAACGGAGGGGGAAGTATAACAGCCTGGGAGTATAGCGTATACATGTGTATGATGAATAAAAAATTTACAAGGGAAGAATATAAACAAGGGAGGGGAAGTATGAAGAAGGGGAGTAAAGGGGGGGGAAGTATAAAAGAGAGGAAGTACAAGGGAGGGGAATTATAAAGAAGGGGAAGTTTAAGGAGGGGAAGTATAACGGAGGGGGAAGTATAACAGGCTGGAAGTATAGCGTATACATATGTGTTTGATGAATAAAAATATTTAGTAAGCAAGATCGCGCGGAACCAATTTCTAGTATGATTCCAAACATTTGCTCGGTAGTATAGATCGAAGACACTTTTATAATTGAGGCGCTCCGGGTACGAAGGGCGAACTCGACAAAACGTAGTTTCGAGATATTCGCATTTTAAAGTTTTCTGTTAAGGGCGAACTCGACAGAAAAGTCACTCTCTGGAATTTTCGTGGCGAGATTTTAGATTTTATAGAATCATAGGGAAAGGGTTTTTTAAAATTTTCGAATATTTTTACGATTATTAATTCACAAAATGTATAATATATTTTTATTTCGTGGCGGTGAGCTGTTCCAAGAGGAGTGGGGCTCCCGGAAAAGGAGTGGGGGTAGTGGACAGGATACGAGTTCGCCCTTCGTACCCGCTCGGATATCGCAGTTAGAGCTTTGCCGCATATCGGTTTTTACGTATTTTAAAGGGGAAAAAAGGGCAAACTCAATATAAAAATTACATGGGTGTATCTTCAAAAGGTCTAGAATCTGAAAATGAAAAAAAAAAATTTGTCCGATGTCGAGTTCGCCCTTCGTACCCGGAGCGCCTCAATTCTTCCTTAGCTTGGTGGAGTGTTAGGCGTGTAACGCAAAGGTCGTAGGTTCGAACCTCACGAAGAGCCTAATTTTTTTAACAACAAAAGCATATATGTAACTTTTTTCTTCTTTTGTTCTTTCCTAATTTTCTTAGAAAAAAAATCAGAAAAAAACAGTGTAGAACCCTGGTCAACAAATTAACGTCTCAATTTCCTTTTGTTTTTGAAACTTCTTTGTTGAGATTTCAATCTTTCGCCCGATAAAAAAAGAGTCAAAAACCGTCCACGAACGCAAATTATAACATATCAACAATCTTTTTCAACGAAACACTAAACCCGGTAAATTATACTTGAAAGCTCTGGCTCTATTCCAGCGAAGTTCAGAAGCCAAGGAGTGGTATAAAAAAATAGGAATAAGAAGAAAAACTATTACAACGAAAATGCCTTCCAAAATGTCAAGGGAAACAACAATTCTTGTAAAAAGCCTTTTTTTTTTCCTAAGGGGGTGTAATTTACTTGTTTATAGTCATATTAATACGTTTGAAATCCATATTTTTCTTTAAGAAATAGGCAATTCGTTCTTTCATATATTACGCGCAATTATAAAGGACTTTCTTTTGACGGAATACAAACATCAGAAGGTAGAAGTCGGTGTTTCCGCCCTAATCACCAATTAGTTCCCATCCCTTTTACCCTTCACGCTTTCGAGTGTGACAATGAGACTCGGAAGGGTTCAGCTCGAGAACAATGCTTGTCACTTGTTTAATTGCTACAGAAGCCGGCTTTAACCCAACATGTTTATCATTTTGTGGTAAAAAAAAAGTTTTATCAAAAATGTTTATTACATAAAAAAATTATTGTGTCTAAAGGGGGGATGCTGACGTTACATGATAAGAAAGGTGAAAAATCCATGTTGATCACTGATCATTTACCCGGAAACAGGATGTTCCTACTAGAGTGGACCAGCAACTTTACGCATTTAGAAAAGCATTTAGTCCTAAAAAAAAAGTTAAATGTAAACCACCCTTGTTTTTTGACGAAGAAATGATTGCAATTAGAATTGCAATCCCAACCTAAAAATCAGGCGATTTTTAAAGAGCGGGAGAAAAAAAACCTTACAATTTGAACATTATTATTTATGATTTTGCCGAAGAAACTTCTTTGTATAAGGGGTTACCCATAAAAAGCGTTTTTATTCTAAGCTTCTTCCCATAACACAGTTGAACCATATATTTACGATGTGGTTGAGCACTCGTAAATTTTTAACGCGTTATTTTTTATCGTGAAAACTCCCTCTTTTCTCGAAACTATCGATTTCTTGTTTTGAAGAGAAAATTTTGCTACCTTAGTATTCTAACCTTGTCGACAATGGATAATTGGTATAAGGGAGTGGGAATGAGGTAAATATTTGCCGGCTGGTAGAATGGCGAAGGGCATTTGCGATAAGGGCCTCCGCTCCCTTGAGTACGAGGATCATCCTCCCCTCAACGGCCGACCGTTCCCTTCGCTTAACAGCCACTATATCACTCAACCTACCAAAAACAAAAGACACCTTTTTTATTCTTCTTCCCACTTACCACCAAAAAACACGCATATTCAACCATTTTTAAGCGTTTTTCTTTTTTTGTTTTATTTTTTACGGATCTAGAAACACAATTTTGAATTTTCCACACATTCCTCTCGAAAATCCCTATTTTTCGGGATTAAAAAGAAGTTTATTTTATGCCAGATGTCCCCCGTTTTCATCTTTTTTCGGTGGAGAAATTTTTTTATCACAATTATTGTTACTTGAAACTTTGATTTTTGACACAAAACGCCCTTGTAACCATTTTTTGGCGTTTTCTTCGGATTATTTCACTTTTTTTGCAGAAATTTCTCGCGAATAATACTCACATCTCCTGCATTTTATGCCGTTTTTCTTATTGTTTCGGCAGAATAACAACAGAACGAGATTTTTCGGCATAGAAACGCTTTTTTCTGGATTTATAGCCTTCGTTTCCAATTTAAAAATCGAGGCCTGAGGATGTTATTCGCTTTGTTCCAACGGCAGTTTGAAACCGGTTTGAAACGCCTGGAGCATGCGCAGAAGGACTTCGTTCGAATCGTTTGTCCTCAAATCTGAATGACGTCAAATTAGACGTGCAGATCCATCTGCGCATGCTTGAGTTTCAAATCAATTTCAAACTTCGGTTGGAACGAAGCTAATGACGCAAGATAGTGTCCAATTTTCCAAGGTTTTATATAGCGGGTAATTTAACTGTCGGGAGGCTTTGGATAGGAAAATAAAACGGTTCATAAAATATTTACGCGTTTGGGAAATTGATAAAAAATGCGGATACGACTCTATAAACCGACGACAGGCGAATAAAGGGGAGTCTAACCGAGAGTTAACAGGGTAGAGTGTTTGTTTGGGATATAACTTGTTTGATTATCGGTTGCCATGATTCGTCCCCTTCCATTGACATTTTGAGTCGGACTAACCATTTTCCGGCACGCGAAGAGCGATTATTTGTATTTTGTCTGAAAAGGGCCTTTTAATGCCGTTTGATTACTACGTTCGACCCATACAGGAAGGAAATTTTTTAAAACGAAAACTTTCTTCCTGAACGTCTCGTTAATCTCAGACATCACGCACTACTTAACCGATCTGATTAGGGAGAAAATCTCTTTTCAAAACCGATCACTGTTTTTATTTAAAATACCCGTTTTTCAATTTAGCAATTACCGAAAAATGATTTAACCCCATTTTTTTTTTTCTAAAAAAGATTATTAGAACACGATCTAAGTTGACCACATTATGTAAATTTGTGTCCTTCGAGGTCTTTGGCCGACATAACGTGACTTGTTTTCAAGAAAATTAATCATAGCCGAGTCCAAAGTTTTATCGCGCGTATTTCAAAAGATATTGTATAAAAATTATTATGAAAAAAAAAATGAAAGAAGAAATACTTTAACTTTTCAATATTAAGTTTTAAAAGTATTTTCCTTCGATGAAGATATCCACGATGAATCAGAATATTAAAGTTGACCAACTTTTAACGTCTTTGTTAAAGAATTTTATGTGCTTTTAGAAACCTCTCGTCCACCCCGCTTTTCGGGGAAAGGCAAGCATTACGCCCTTTTTGCTCCCTTTGATTTAAACATAATAACGGATAAAACAAAATAGTCTTTGGCATCAAAAAGAATCAAAAATTAAATTACTAAGAATTATTTTATGTAACATAAAATCGAGTAGTTATTTTTTAAGGAAAAACTTTATTTGCGAGAGGAAAAAATAGTTTTAGTCTGGAGCTGGTCCCGACGGGAACTTCCTTAAAGAGAAGTAACAATGTAAGAGGGGAAGGTATAACGGACGGGGAAGTATAAAAGGGAGGGGGAAGTATAACGGAGGGGGAAGAATTAGGGATGGGGAAGTATAACGGAGAGGGAGGTATAATGTAGGGGAAATTTTTTTAGGTAGATTTTTATATTTGTGCTTTTTTTTCGAAATTTTTTTTTTTTTTTTTTTGAAAATTAAGGTTAAATAATTGAATTGAGGCGCTCCGGGTACGAAAGGCGAACTCGACATCGGACAAATTTTTTTTTTTTTCATTTTCAGATTCTAGACCTTTTGAAGAATACACCCATGTAATTTTTATATTGAGTTTGCCCTTTTTCCCTTTAAAATACGTAAAAACCGATATGCGGCAAAGCTCTAACTGCGATATCCGAGCGGGTACGAAGGGCGAACTCGTATCCTAGTCCACTACCCCCACTCCTCTTGGAACAGCTCACCGCCACGAAATAAAAATATATTATACATTTTGTGAATTAATAATCGTAAAAAAATATTCGAAAATTTTTAAAAACCCTTTCCTCTATGATTCTATAAAATCTAAAATCTCGCCACGAAAATTCCAAAGAGTGACTTTTCTGTCGAGTTCGCCCTTAACAGAAAACTTTAAAATGCGAATATCTCGAAACTACGTTTTGTCGAGTTCGCCCTTCGTACCCGGAGCGCCTCAATTCTTCCACACGTGAGGTCCTTCTCGTAAGGCGTATGAAATTTTTTCCTACTAAAATGATAATTTATGTAAAAAATTGATAATTGTTTTACACCTAAAATGCGTAAAAAATATAAGGAGTAATTAATGAAAATTTGGTGAAAATCGGACCAACTGCAACGGTTCGGCCGCAGCCAATTTTTTAAAATTTCAAACAGACAATATTTTGTATCCGCCATTTTTTTCGAAATTCCAAAATCGCCTTCGTTAGTTTCTTGTTCACCGACTAAAAAAAATTTGGTGAAAATCGGTTGAAAACTGTGGCCGTAAAGTGTTCCGGAAAAAATGCCACGGCCGGACGGCACCACAGACAAAGTTTAGATCGGTAAAGATTCGATTTGACCCTCCAGGATTTGGAAGAACCTTCCCCAAAAATCCGACGTGGAGGGTATCACAATAACTTCTTTAAGCAAGTTAATAACACCATCTCGTTATCAAAATAGTTTGAATTTAGGCAAATCTAAAATATGAATTTTGAAAAACGCGGGACCTAAAACACATGAAAACTTGCGCATGCGTGTTGTGCTAGTATCGTAACATGTGCCTTAAAATCTTCTTCCTATATAGCCTAACCTCTGTTTCTTAAAAATGATGATCGGGAAAACCTTTAGTTAAAGATATTAGGTAGAATTACTTTATTTCTAAAAAGTTAACCAGAACTAAGAAATGTTGTTTTTTTGCAAATAATTAAACTTTAGTCTGAAAATAACACGTTTCGATGATTCTTTCATATAATTTTGTTCTTGAGAAGTTTGCTATTTGCAATTGAGATTATTTTATTTATGCATTATTATTTATTTATGCAGCTTCGTCTAATGTGTAATATGGTGTTTCAGTTCTGAAGAGGCGTCCACTTGGGGCGCGAAACTAGTCAATAAAAAATTATAAACAAGCGTCCGATAAGTCAAAAAACCCATAAAAAATAGATTATTTTATGTTTTGTTTTTTTCCTAAAGACTTTCAAATTAAAAGTTAATCGTCTTTTTATTCGTATTTGAACTTTCCAAACCCAATCAAGCTGTCCCTAATCTATCTGCTACTCCATTTCAGAGGCTTTGATCGATTCAATTATCTCAACGGTGGAATTGGCGGCGGAAAGGGGGGGGGGGAGTTAAGTTTCGAAATAATAGCCCGGAGGAAATCGGCTCCGGTGCCCGTTTAAGAAAGTTTCACTTCGGTTTCGAATTCGGGAAGACAATGAGGGGAAATCTTGAGTTTATTCAAGACTCCTTACATGCCCTATCGGGTCTATCGAGAAGGATCTCTTGAGGATAGGCGTGCGGAAGATCCTTTTCCGAAGATACCGAAGACGGGACAAATGATCAAGTCTAATGGAACCGCTTACTTGGGTTTATAGAGAACCGATATCAACGCAGGGCCCCCTTTATTCTCCTCTCCCACCCTTTTTCCTCAATCAACCTCAGCAGACCACAATTGAACAATAGAACCACAAGCAATATAACAGACTTTACCCGGGTCAAATCCCAATGCTATCAAACAAAATAAATTTTAAAAGGAAAGGAAAAAAAAAAAGTTTTTTCATTTGCAATGGTCTAAAAGATAGAAAAAAAAACGCTCATCTTGTAGGTACAGCTTTCTTTTCTTCATTTATTGACCTTTATTGATAATTGCATTTTTCAAACTGGCTTAAAAGACCTCCGTCAAATCTGACGTCATCTAAAATTAAACTATCAAATCGTACTGCGCATGCTCCAGGAGTTCCAAACCATTTTCAAACTGGCTGGTACAATGCTATTATTGGAAACTAGCTAATATAGAAAAATTACACGTTTTTTAACAGTTACCAATGAAAGCAATAGTTCCAGCCGAAGATTGACACCGATTCGAAGCTCCTGTAGCACCAGTGCAGAGGATCTGCACGTACAATTTGTCATGACTTCAGATTTGACGGACAAACAATATGAACGACGTCAAATATGACGTCCATATCCTTCTGCGCATGCACCAAGAGTTTAATGGAACAAAGCTTCTTTCAAATCCTCTTCTAGAATTTTCAGTAATTAAATTATAGCTTTCATATTATTTGACATTTTCTGGAGCACTTTGGTCAAGAAACGCCCTTTCTAAGGATTTTCGGACGTTTTCAGCGGATTATTCAGGAAACGCCTGAAATTTGGCACACCTGATGTTTTTTTGGAAACTTTCTAGAAAATTTTTGTCTGAGGAAAATTCCTTTTTACGTCATGTTCAAGTGTTTACTTCCTAAAATCTGCGAGGGCGTTTTCCTCGACATTTTAAATCAATATTCATCATTCATTCCCGGTTTTTCCACCGATTTTTGACTTCCTCTTTTGTGCTTTTCCACGCTGGAGATGCTGGGCCGCAATTAACTCTCTCTGGATTACTGAAATTTGGGAATAGAGCTCATGAAAGAGGCTTAGAAAGAGGAAGAGAAAAAATTGTTTCTTAGAAGAAAATAATAATGTTTGAAGATTTTATTGAGCCAGATGTTCGTTGATTAAATTTTTTCCGCGAAACCATCCTTGAATTCGTATTTATGTGTCTTTATTTTAATAAAAACGGTTAGTTCAAAAAGAAAACTCCATCTTAACGTTTTTTTTCGGGCTTAGGATACGGAGCTGTATAATTTTTTCTCTGGCTTAAAAAGTCACGATAAAAAAAAATCCTTTCTCCCTCTTTTCCCACGGGGGCGCGTTTGCCGCAATGGACTAGGGTGATCTGAATTTACAATGGGCGACCCTCCTTCGCAGCCGCCCCCCCGGCCTCCAGCAAGGTTGATACCGTAGAACGACGGGCCAGAGGTCTCAATATTTATTGCAATCTGTTTCCTCCGAGCCGACAGGGGTCTCCAGTGTAAACAATGGCATTATGTTAATTTATTACATTCACCCTTTCGGAAAAAAACATGTTTGCAATTTTTTCTTGTTTGATCTACGTTACGTCCTGCATAAAAAATATAAATGTATTGGTGCTATACATACTTGTTGGAAATGAATCCTTAGCTTATAAGATCTACGGTAATCCCTGAGAGCTTAGTCTCGGAAATGCAGAGTTCGCCCTAGGATGGCACATAAACCTACCAAAAGGGAGAGGACCCCTATTGCAGTCCGAAGGCCAAGGGCTCTATAGTCTAGGGTGGACGAGGGTTAGAGAACGCGGAATTTCGTACTTTTGAAAAAGTTTTTCTCTTTCGATTCTTTAATAATCGGTCTTGAGGGTTAGCCAACACACATTTCAAGCTTACGCGCATATTGATGTCTCACTGATGATAGATAATATGATATGACTAAAAGTCGTCTGTAGCTCTCCAGTCGCACAGGTTCCCAATCCGTCAATTCGTTTTTTCTTAGTTTCTTTTGGTCTTTTGGCTTAGCCTTTTAAAATTGTAGGTATATATGAGGCGCTCCGGGTACGAAGGGCGAACTCAACATCGGACAAATTTTTTTTTTCATTTTCAGATTCTAGACCTCTTGTGAATACACCCATATAATTTTATGTTGAGTTCGCCCTTTTTTCCCCTTTAAATACGAAAAAACCGATATGTGGCAAAGCTCTAACTGCGATATCCGAGCGGGTACGAAGGGCGAACTCCACATCCTAGACCACACCCCCGCTCCTTTTCCCATTCCAGAACATGAATTTTCTGTTGAGTTCGCCCGTAACTTAAAACTTTAAAATGCGAATATCTCGAAACAACGTTTTGTTGAGTTCGCCCTTCGTACCCGGAGCGCCTCATATCATAACTATCTCGTTTTTTTTTTTAAATATCACATAAAGTAGTGGATATTCAATTATCCTTGTAAAATCGAGCTGCACCTGTTTTCAATAGGCTCTTAAACCTTAACCCTTGAATATAAAACCAGTCTGTATGCAATTAATACGGCAATCTGCGGTCGTTTTCCCGAGAATATGGTACAACGAGAAACAACCATTAAACATTTATAAAGTTAAAAAAAAAAGGACGTTTAAAATTAATTATTCTCGGAAATAAAACGTTGAGAAAACATCATATTTTAGGCATGAATTATTTTTTATTTTTTCTCTAAAGTAGTGAATTAATAAAAAGGTACCATCTGGATGGTAAAAAAAGGGGAAGGTGGGTCGAGTTGTTTCTCCCCTCATTAAAATAATGTAAAATATTTCCAAGTTAAGCAGCGAGATTTTGTGAAGAAGAACGAGTTCGGAATTTATTCATGAGCTTGATCCGAGTTTATACTTCATGTTCGACTCGTAATCCCCCGACTCTCCTCGAGTGAAGGCGTTTCTACGTCTCGATCTCACTTGTTCACCTGAATCAAATTTTCTCGTATTTAGATCACGATTTCAACCAACGGCGGCGTTGAGATCGAAACGAAACCGTTTCATTTCGTACCGTTTTTTCTCCTTTCTCCATCTCTTCAAAGTGCTCGATTTTTTCCGGTTTTTTTCTTTCATGGTGTTTATTAAGCCAAAAAACGAAAAATTTCGTAGTGTGTAACTCAAAAAAATTTCAGATCAAAAAAACCGAACGGTTTTTGAGAAATACGGGTTCATCCTTTTTGATGGAAAACTTCAATATTTTGCAAACTAATGACTCCTCAGAGCTCATTTTTTTTGTAAATTGTTAAGCATCTAAAAACACATCTTTGAGAATTTTATGAAATTTTTTCCTAACTTTTAAGTGAGGAAATTTAATTTTTATAACTTTTGAGAGGTCAATAAAACGGTTCCCTTCGAGGTGGCGACACCAAATTAATGCAGCTATAAGAGGTACCTAAAATGTACCGGATTTTTTGAGGTGGAACAGTATTTTATAATTTTTTTCCTGAATTCTAGTTACTTTTCGCAAAAAAGAAGTGAAGTTAAAAATGAATAAATTCGAAAAACAGCTTAAAATTCAGAAAATTTTTATAAATTACTGGTCTACCACCTTGAAAAATCAGAAAAAATTATGACTGGTACATTTTAAGGTCCTTCAAAAAGTTGTATTGATTTGGTCTGCATTTTTTCTGACCTCTCAAATATTATGAAAATTAATTTATCACTCTTAAAAGATTCGGAAAAACTTTAAAAAATTCTCAAAGTTGAGTCTTTAGATTAGTTCGCGAGATATTGTGGTTTTCGTAATAAAAGGATGAAGCCGTATTTCTCAAAAACCGTTTGGTTTTTTGGTCTGAAGTTTATGTGAGCTCTTATTCAGGTAAAGAGGCATATTCTAGTATTTTTTCGGCCAAATCGGAGTAAGAGGCAAAATCTTGTTATACCCTATTCAAAATAGCAGAAAGACTGAAAGAAATGCCCAAAAATAGAGCAAAAAAATAGAGGAATGCAAATCTCTGGGCACAGCCAACCATCATATTTTGTGCCAACAGTTAAATCATCGGACAAATGGCTTCCCGTTTAAATTAATCTAAATAGTTCCAAACGAAAATTACATTTAAACATAACTTGACCTCGAAATCTACTCCAGGGAACCCCCTTTAATGGATAATTAAGCCATTGCAATTTTCGTCCGGTCATTATCCCGAAGGCGTCTCAATTTCCGAGTTTATTGTAATCATAGTTGAGAAAAGGGTTCGAAGGGTCCGCCCTAAGGAGTTTCGTCCTTTCATTCCAACCCCCATTGTTCCATCTGGGACGTTTTCGTTTACAATACCCAAATTAATTCATCAAACTTTCAATAGAAAACAAACACATTTTAATTACAATTTACACATTTAAAGTTTAAAACTTAAACAGAAAAGTAAGAAAGTTTAATGAAAAATAATTGTAAACATACACTGTATAATATTAATAGCTCCCCTAAAACCTAATATGGTCGACATAGTTTATAATTGCATTAACCCGGCCATCCTTTGTTCATCAATGTACACTTTAGAGGCCTACCCTAGAATACTGATAGATTACCCGATTAATTTCGTAATTAAAATTACTATCATAATCTTATTAGGATTGATTTAAAGATTGCACTCTTTCACCCAATTTCTCGAAAAGGGGCTTCTGGTTAACTCGATAAAGTCTGAGGAGAAAAAAAGAAAAAGAGGTAAAAGGGACGAAAGCTGTTTATATCCTCAAGCCATCATTTCCTATTTTGTGACGCCCTCTTTTTGTTCTTCCTTTGACAGGATGTGTCACCATTCGCGCCTCTAATTTCCGCCCTATGCCCTTCTTTATACGTGACGCTTTTTAGGGCTCGGGGGAAAAAATGAATTTATCCAAATTGCTCATGTTTTCTTTTACCTTTAATGGAACTCGATATACCAGAAGTCACTTTTTTTCTTGGATTCGAGAGAAGCACTCAGTTCCTTTAACATGTGCTCAATGCAATTAAGAAAATAAAGTGATTAAGAAGGCGAAACCGGGTTTTAAATGGAACGAAAAGCAACTCGCTAGTCATTAACTTTGCCTCGGAGCACTCACATCGAGGCAACCTCCGTTCCTACTCTGGAAGGTAGAACACCTCCGCCTTTGAAAAGCTTTTCCCCGAGTCACTTTAGTCGTCTTTTGTCAACCGGGGAAACGTAAATCAGTTTCCATCTACTCGAGAGAAGGAAATTATTTGTTTATTTAAACTATTATTTTTATTCAATAGGAGGCAGTTAAAAAAAACTTGCAATTTTTTTCCAATTGAGGCACTCCGGGTACGAAGGGCGAACTCGACATCGGACAAATTTTTTTAACTTCCTTAAAGAAGTTATTGTGATACCCTCGACGTCGGGTTTTTGGGGAACGGTCCTCCAGTTTTTTTTTTTCATTTTCAGATTCTAGACCTCTTGGTGAATACACCCATATAATTTTTATGTTAAGTTCGCCATTTTTCCCCTTTAAATACGTAAAAACCGAAACTTTAAAATGCGAATATCTCGAAACTACGTTTTGTCGAGTTCGCCCTTCGTACCCGGAGCGCCTCAATTGTTTTTTCCTTTTTTTTTTTCTTAAAGCAGCTTTGTTTTAGAACTTTTTTTATTTTTTGGGGGTGTGGTCGTCTGTGTGTATCTTTATTTTGGTTGTTTTAGGGTGACTATTCAGACGTAATTTATAATTTTTTATTTTGTTACTAGTTTCGAGCCTATGTGTAAGCTCCTCATCAGACTGAAACAATGACATTTTTAACATTAATATTTTATACACTTAATATCATAAAAAACAACAAGACATTAAAATAGTGGTCAATTTCCTGGGGTAAAAATATAAAAAATTTTTTGGTAACTACACTTACCCAGTATACAATAAAAGTCTCTACAGCTAACGATTCATTTTTTTAAAAATTCACAGAAGGTATTTTTTTTTTTTTTTTTTTTTTTTTTTTTTTTTTTTTTTTTTTTTTTAAGTATCGAGAATTTCTCCCTACTAAAAAAAAAAATAATATTTTAATTACATCAAAATTTTGTAAAAAAAGGAGTTTTTGGTGAAAATTGGATGAAAATTGGACAAACTATTCGGCGGCAGCGCAGATTTTAAAATTTCAAACGTGCATATCTCCGCCATTTTTCGAAATTCAAAAATCGCCCCCGTTAATTTCTTGTTCAACTATTCTGGAAAATTGTGTCAAAATCGTTCGGAAAATGTGGCCTGGAAGTGTTCCGGAAAAATGCTACGGACGGCCGGCTGGCCGGACGGAACCACAGAAACTGTAGAGATCGGTGAAGATCAATATTCGATTTGACCCTCCAGGGTCTTACAGACCCTTACCCAAAAACCTGGCGTGAAGGGCACAACAATAACTTCTCTAAGGAAGTTAAAAAGTAAGGGATGCTCCTTGATCGATAAATGTGTAAAGGTCATCATAAGACCGAAACTTTTAGTTATATCTCATTATTTATTTAAATTTCTGTCACACCGTTGTCCTCGCTTTTATAGGCTCAAACTTCTTCAGAGATCCTAAATATTTTAACGGCAACAAATTTTTTTCTAGGTTGATCCTTAAAATTTGAATTGTGTGCAACATCATGTTTTTTTTCCACCTTTCTTCATTTAGTCTACATTAGCCCAGGTTCCGTGAATTTCCCTCGGCTTTTGGCGAAGAAAACCGCTTTGTTATCCTTCAAACCGCCCTTTTTTTATACATAAATCAGGGCCTGCTCCGCTGAAAAGGTCCGAAAATTCAATAAAAATGGAGGGTTTTCTTTCCATAATAGGTGCCTAGCGGTTGGAGTCCAAAAACTGGTAAAAAGCGTGGCTTCTAGCCGAAAAAGCAATGAAAAATACACATGATATTTACGGAAAAAAGATGACCCTGACTTTCTCTATAAAGCGCAATTTAATTACTTTTCGTCACCACTATCGAAAAAAAAAAAGTTAGTGTTAAAAAAATGCAAGTTTCCTCCCAGTCAGCTTACACAGAATTGCCGAGAACACGGAAATAAAATTTCTTCCTACAATTTTTTTTAAATAAATTTTTATAAAAATTAATAAAAAGAATAAAATTTAATAAAAATTATAAATTTTTATTAAAATTTAATAAAAATTTATTTAAAAAAATTGTAGGAAGAAATTTTATTTTCGTGTTCTCGGCAGTTCTGTGTAACCTGACTGGGAGGAAACTTGCATTTTTTTTAACACTAACATTTTTTTTATTATTTATTATTACTAACAGTTTTATATTTAATATAAGCAGTATTTCGTCGTGTTAGTTCTAACACCGGATAAGTAATTTTTTATAAATTTTGAGTTAGGCATTGTTGCTGATGGTAAATTTTGTAGTAGATCGAATTCTGTTGGCAGTTTAACCCTATAACCAACGGAAAACGCGTAGTTCAGGATTTAGCCAACAGGTTCCAATCTGAAATTAATCCGTATTTTGTTTCTCCTGAAAACCTTGGAAAAATGACTTGTCCGGTGTTAGAATTAACGCGACGATTTATTAAATACAGCAGTGAATATATTCCCTAGCGG
This sequence comes from Orius insidiosus, assembly GCA_014119065.1. Lineage (NCBI taxonomy): Eukaryota > Metazoa > Arthropoda > Insecta > Hemiptera > Anthocoridae > Orius > Orius insidiosus. The sequence continues at coordinate 42,598 of JACGAQ010001198.1, read as the reverse complement.
ACAAAATTTCGGACAGACTGATCTCCCGGCATTTTTGCGAATTTACATAGAAGGTCTTCAAATTTTCGAAATTAAGGTGAAAAAAAGATTCTGTACAAAAAAAAAAAATTTTGATTTTACAATTTTACCGTATGCGTCTCTAGGTGCTAAACAATTAACGAAAAAAATAGACTATGAGGGATCATTAGTTCTCATGATATTGAGGTTTTCCTGAAAAACCATTCGCGTTTTTGCGTTTTTGAAGGCATCATCAGGAATTTTTCCAGCCAGTTAGGGCCAAAATGCCTCCTCTAATCTCGGTAGTTTGGTGAAAATTGGATGAAAATTGCAGCTGTGAGTGACGTCCTAACAATAATATGGTTGGATTTATATTGCTTTTTTCCTAATCTTTTTTCAGTGAAGTTGATGAAAAAAGACTTTTGGTAGAAATACTCAGGAATGACCTTTTAAAAATGTAGTTCTGTAACCTAACGTGGGCCGGGACACAATTTTAGTAATTCACAGAGTTTTCTTAGGGGTTTCGAGGTTGCTTCGTGACCTGTGTGAAAAGTATTTCGAAGAGGGGACCCTCGTGGGGGTGGGAAAAAGACATTTACATGAGATTATGTCCGCCTCTTGTTGGTTGACTGACTGATACGGAAAGCAGGAACGGGGAGTCCCCGGGGAAAAAATGCCTGGGTTGTATTCAAATCGGTAAATAACTTGGAAAAATAGGTCCCCCGTGACGGTATAAGAGGCTCAACGAGTGAAGGATGTACTGTTGACAAGGGGGAAATCCTGATGAGCCTCTGATATGTGACAAAAAACCATCCTCCCCCTTTTTTTACCCTACCAACGTCGATATGCAATTTAAAAATATAAAAAAAATCGTTTATTTCTAATTTGTAATAAATTCTATAAAACCTAAAAATTGTGCGATAAAAAGTAAATGGAATCACGTAATTTGAATTGAAAGACATGATGTTTTGAATTTGTTTTCTATTCACTGGATACAAAAATACGTTTACTTTTCTCATTCTCTTCGATTCTATTCATTCATGAATACAAAGCTGCCAAGTATTCGGAAACCTGTCTTTTTTACCTTTCAGACAGAGAAACCCCTCTTTTCTTGGTTTTCCCGATAGAAATTCAAATCGTCCGATTTAGCGAGTAGTGAGAGAGAAGGGGAAAAAAAGGCCGCCTGGGGCTAATTCAAGTGAGAGTATCCGCTTATTGGAAGAAGTAAAAAGGGAAGAAAAAAAAGGGGGAGTAGTGAATAGCAAGGGTGCTAATGAGAAAGGATGAAAGCTGGCAAGGTGAGCTTTTTCTTAAATTGATAGATTTTGTTCCAGGGGTTTCATCTCCCTTCTAATATCTTCGTCTTCTATTCAAACAGGGTGTCACGAGAAATTACTTTCGACATTTCAACAGACCCAACCCTCCTGGCTTAAAAATACAACATTCAATAACGAGATATTTTACTTAAAAAGGGTGAAAATCGACTTTTAGTCAAGTTATTGTCAATTGATACGGTCAAATGTGTATCATCCTTATTAGGTAGACCCCTTCCCTATAATGGAAGGAAATATTTTTCATGGTTAATTTTAACTTTTTTCAATGTTTATTGTTTTACCCTCCACGTCGGGTTTTGGGGAAGGGTCTTCCAGACCCCGTAGGGTCAATTTGATTGGATATTTACCAATCGCAACTTTGTGTGTGGTCCCGGCCGGCCGTAGCATTTTTTTTTTCAGGAACACTTTACGGCCACCGTTTTCAACAGATTTTCACACAATTATCCTTAGTCGGCGAACAAAAAAGTTACAAGGGTCATTTTTGAATTCCGAAAATATGGCGATGATGTCTGTTTGAAATTTGAAAAAATTGGGTGGTCCGATTTTCACCAAATTTTTACCAAATACCTACTCCTAATACTCTTTACGAATTTTTGGTGTAAAATAATTAAAGAAAATTTTAAAAATTTCGAAAAAAAAATGAAAATTGGACAAAAAAAATCTAGACACTTTTTAACACCAAATACTTTTTGTATTCAACAAAGTTAATTTTTTCTTCTCAAAAATATGGTATAATTTTGATATTCTCGCTCGTTCCGTGTGCCTGACTGGGCAAAGATTTTCATTTTTTTCTTCCTCTAGGTATTTTTAAAAAATTTAATATTAGGGACGAAAAATTGTTAAAATGCGCTACTTTTACTAGAAATTAACACTCTCAGCGCTATTTATAAGGGCTTTTTGACACTCAATTAATCAATAATATTATAACTAAAGATTAAAATCGCTGGTTAATGAGGTTGCAATTTTTTTTTATTTCATCTTTGTTTAGTTTTAATTTACTAGGAAGACTCCTTTTGTGAACCGCTGAACAATTAACCCTTGCTTTATAATTAAAAATTCTGTAAATATTTGTTTAATTCAGAAGAATGGCCGTGGGGGGAGTAAAAGGTGAAGGGAAAAAAAAAAGTTGGTTTCGGACCGTACAGAAAGGAGGCCTACCTTCCGATCTAAATTGCGGTGCTCCTCTTTTGTGCTTCTCTTTAATCAACATTTTTTCCTCTCTCTCTTTCTTCGCGGTGTGGAGGGGCAATTAAAGTTTGCGGAGGGAAAAGGAAGTTTCGCCTTGTTACACCGGCGACTTCAAGATTTTTTTTTCACTTCCCCTTTACAAGAAAATACAGCCAAAAAAAAGGTAACCTCGTTCAATTAAGTCGCCGAGAAAATTAAAAGTAATATACTACTTTATAACATCTTAATAGACTAATCAAGTACTCCGGCGTGCTTAGCTGTAATAACCCAAGTTTCAACCAGTTTCGTGGATTATTGATTGTTCTATTAAGGGAGAAGGGATCGTATAACCATGAGAAGCGGAATGTTAATGGCTCTATTCGTGTTATCGACGAATTCCCGGAGCGATAGCGCATTAATACAATACATAATGAAGGCGGAAGTATTTTTCCCGAGGTGTCCTCATTGTTTTCTTTATCGCGTTTTCGAGTAGACGCGTGTGCGAGTCAAAAGACGACGTTTCCAGAAGATAACGTTTATACGTACGTTTCCAAGAGCTTCCTGTGTATGATGGGATTTTCAAACCCTCCTATTTTCTCTTTTCATTCAATCCAAACGATCCATTCCCCCAACCGCTATCTCTTTTACAAACCCACTTATCTCGTCACGATGCATTTTCAAAACGTTTTCCACCCTTAACGCCTCTGATGCATTTTCAATAATTTTGATATCCCAGAATACGAAAAAAAATCTTTTTTTTTTTTTTTTTTTTTTTTTTTTTTTTTTTTTTTTTTTTTTTTTTTTTTTTTTTTTTTTTTTTTTTTTTTTTTTTAATGTTTGGCATTTAGCTCATGCGAATCGCGCAAATAGGGAATGTTAATTTTTATTTAATAAAAGTTACAGAGGGAGAAGAATGAAAAAAACGGATATTCCACGACCGGTTTCGGCGTAATACGCCTTATCAGGTGGACTATGTCCTTATTTTGCATAATAATAATTGTCCATATTAATCCAATAATCCATATTGTGGACTATGCCGTATAAAAGCATAGTTTGTCCACCTTCCCGCAGCGTCCATAAGGCTAATTGAAGCCAAGTAAAAAGTGTAGGAGAATGAAAAAGAAGGACACAGTCCACCTGATGAGGCGTATTACGCCGAAACCGGTCGTGGAATATCCGTTTTTTTCATTCTTCTCCCTCTGTAACTTTTATTAACTAAATAACAATTTTAATCATATTTTTTGTATAACGATTACGGTTGCGGATAATAGCTTTGCTCCAACCACTGTTTGAAACTCCTGGAGCATGCGCAGAAGAATTTGTACGTCAAAATTCACGTCGTTCAAATCGTTGGTCCGTCAAATCTGAAGTCTTCTGACGTGATATATGACGTGCAAATCCTTCTGCGCATGCTCCGGGAGTTTCAAACCTGTTGGAACAATGCTAATATTTATAATAGTAATCGTATTTATTTTTTAATAGAAGGTATTTTCTTATGATTTTTAAGTACTAGACAACGATATGGAGGGGAAAGTATAAATGAGGGGGAAGTATTAATTAGGGGAAGTATAAAAAGGGGGACGTATTGAGTAGGGGAAGTATAAAAAAGGGGGACGTATTAAGTAGGGGAAGTATAAAGTTGGGGGAAGTATTAATTAGGGGAAGTATAAAGGAGGGGGAAGAATAAATTAGGGGAAGTATAAAGGAGGGGGAGTATCGTCAAAAGTTATCAACTAGGGCTCTTAAGGACAACTAAAAATGAGGAAAACGCCCAATAAAAGTACTTTCTCATCCAAACAACCGAGAAAACCCCCAAAGAATCTCATGTGTTTTTCTCAGGGATACCTGAGAAACAAAGCAAAAACTAGAATTGGTGCGAAAATTTATTTTTGAGAAACGAGTAACGTCATTTTCATTTCCTTTTCATTTCACAGGAAATTGCCTTTGACAAAATTTCGATACAACTCAAAACTAGTTGATAAAGTCTGTTCACGACGGTTTTGTTTAACTTTAAAATGGAGTAGGTAACGGATATTTAAGTTTCGATATAATTGAATATTGATAACTTTCAGAAGATTAGAACGCAAGACAATAATGGATTTTTTTTTCTTTTGCTTTCTAAAAAAAATATTTTTACGATCCTGCATCACTCCAGAGTCCAAATGTCTCATTTTTATCACCAGCCTTCGAAAACTTGGAGCAGAAAATCGTAAAAAGCCTTTTAGTAGTAAAGGAGGGAGAAAAAACCTTATGTTTATATCTGTCTGTGGAATCACAGAAATCCGATACGGATAAATTGATAGGTCGGATTTCGCTCTATTTGGATGCTTTAGTTCGTCTATTGAGTTCATTGATTGTTCGTAGTGTAAACACGGAGAAACCACTTACTATTTAAGTGAATTCCCCTGAGCTTTGTTATCAAAGTGGATTTCAAATTCGGAAACTCTACGATAACTTTGCATTAACGGTTTAAACCAGATCGTTTTCCGGATTCGTGTTAAGTTTAAAATCCAAAAGAGCTTCAGGAGTAGAAGTTGTCACGTACCATCTTAGAGGAAAATAATGATAGAAAAAATTTATTTTATAAGACACTTGAAATAAATTTACTTTCTCAAAGAGAATTATCTGTTGTACCCTCCATATTCGATTTCCGGGGGAGGGTCTTAGGATTAGAATGTGGAGCTGGCACTCCCTCCGCATCTCCACTTCCTTAAAGAAGTTATTGTGATACCCTCCACGTCGGGTTTTTGGTAGTATTTTTCCGGAACACTTCATGGTCGCAGTTTTGAACTGTTTTTCACCAAATTTTTACACAATCTTTCTTAGTCGGTGAAAAAAAATGTGACATGTGCGATTTTTGAATTTTGAAAAAATGGCGGAGGTACGCACGTTTGAAATTTTAAAACTGCGCTGCGGCTAAACCTTTGTTCCGATTTTTACCAAATTTTACCAAATACTCCTTATATTTTTTTATGAATTTAGGTGTAATAATAAAAAAAATGTATCATGGTTTTTTAGTAGGGAGAAATTTGATACTTCCACCCTTGGGCAGAAAGCCCATTATATCTATTTTGATACTTAAAAAAATTGAAAAAAAAACTTAAAAACTTTTTCAAAAAAAAAACACTTAAAAATTTTTTGAAAAGAAAAAGTTTACATACCCAGCCGTCGTTTATAACTTACACTCCTTCATAATTCAACATGCTTTATAGTCACCCATCATTAATATCTCGACATCATTTATACCTACTTCTCCGCTATACTTCCCCCTCCTGCATTGTTCTTTCTCGTACATTTCGTGTTCTCAATACATTTTTTAATGAAAAATCGATAGTTTATATTTTGGGCAACCCACACTCGTTCTTTTAAATTTTTCCTTCGATTTTCCGCCATAATCATGGATCCCCCCCACCGATTTTCAAAATCATCAACTAATTACTTTACAAAAGTAGCCCATTATTGAAGAAATTCTTTAAAGAAGATGATTATTAAAAAAAAAATAAGTTGATAGCTCGAGGAGAGTTTTAAACAATTTAGTCCTAAACATCTGGAATGTTATGATTTAATTTAAAAAGTTAGTGTAAACTCTTTGTATTTTAAAAGGCTGAAAATGTTTTTAACTGAAATAAAATCCTTGTTTCTTTAAAATTAATTCCAAAAAGTTTTATTCAGGCAAGATGAGAATGAACTGAAATACCAGACAAAACATTTTATAAAATTCGGAGTAAAGAAACCCAGGGGGGTTAATTTAAAGGAAAAAATGTTTTTCAGCACCTATTATTCTAGGAAAATAAAATTTAATTTAAAAAAAAAAATACATATATAAGAATTAAAGACCTTTTAACATAATTTAGTGTCATGTATTTAACAAGAAACCAAAATTTATGATATTACAAGCCGAACATATTTTGTGTATGAGGAAGAATTAAAACAGATGTTTTCATTCTTACACATACAAATACATACATAAAATACATACATAAAGTATAATACATACATAAAATAGCACATACATACATATACAAATACATACATTAAAGAAAATACATGTAATTGCTGAAAATAATGACCAATATTGTGCAAACTTATTATACATTATTTGACTCCATTTGTATAGGGCTTACCCTAAAAACAAATAAAATTCTTCTTCTTCTTTTTCTTCTTCAAACTTATTATAAATTGAAACGGAAAACCGCATCATATTTGATTGCCTAAAAAACTCTTTGAAATTAGATTCTTATTGTTTAAATTGGGAAACTCGATTATGCTGTAGAAGGGCGTAAAATAGTGGGGAAAGGAAGCTTTTAGGATTTTGCGAGTTGGTGGGCCTCCACTGATATATGCAGGAGTTCACCTGGAATGAACACTCGGTTTGAAGTTTAGGGATCCTTCTCAGGTTTCGAATTTTCAGGAAAAGTAGGTATGCTCGTGGTTAATGTACCGAGTAAAGTAAATGTTTGATAGTTTTTGTTTAAAACATTGCTTTAGAAGGGAAAACTTTGTTCTATATTATTACTGTTGTTTCTTTTATTGTATTTTTAAATATAATATGTTTCATAGGTTTCAACGCAGAAACCAGGATATTATTCTGGGAGGTGTCTACTACATTAAGGCGGATCATACCGCCCGAGCATTTTGTTTCTAAAACAAGAGATCGCAGCACTTTCGCCCCTAAAATTACTTTCCAATATTTGAGCACTAAAAATCGTGGGAAAATTTTTTACAAAAGCTCGTTCTCCTTATTTTGGAAATGCCCATCCGGTCTTGGGAGCAGTTTTTCCGAAAAAGTTTTCCTTCGGAAAATAGAAATTTTATTTTTCGACTAAAACATTTTTTCAAAAAAAACCGTCAGCCATATTGTAGGGTTTGACGAGCTGTTTCCAAAAATATTTTATATAAGAAAATCCGATGAATAGTTTCGTCGTAATCCTTCTAGAAAGATTCGGCGGAAAATGCCGGGAGGAGTAAAAGAAAGGGAGGGCGCTACAATGTTTTGTTTTGATTTTTTAGTGTTCCCTCGCTTCATTGTTTTGATGACTCAACTATTTTTTCTATCTTATTACTTTTTTGTTTTTAAAAAATACGGAAACATCGTCTCTTTTTTGCCAACACTTTTCACGTTTTTGATTTACCTTCTTCACCAAAATGCAAAAAAAAATTAAGTTGTTTTTGTTCAAAAAAATTTCCGAGTTTTTCTTATGAACATTTTTTTAAGTTTTCTTTCTTTCTTTTTTTTTTTGCGCTTTTTTCCGAAAAATTTTTCAAGTTATTACTTTTTTTCGAAATTTTCCAAGAGAGAAAAGTGAACAAAAGTGAGAAAAGAAAACAATCTGATAATAATAAGCGTAGATGGCGAGGATAGGGTTAAACATGTACTTTTTAAGGATCTCCAATTCTCCGGAAGACTGATGATCTTTAGGCTTTTTAGCATTCGTTTTCAAAAAATAAAAACAAAACAAAAAATTAGAAGAAAATAAGAAGCTTAGAAAATCAAATTTATAAAGGGGGGTTTGTTTACATTTTGAAACGATCGAAAATAAATCATCACCTGTCATACATTTCAGCTAAAAATACCCCCTCGTAATTATTTTTTTCGCTTATGTTTTCAACTTAATTTTTCTTTGACATGATTACTCTCTTTCTCAACCTTTTTTATTTAATTTTTTTCTTTTCGAGATTTGGAGATCACATAAAGCGAATTTTGATCACAATAAACGGAAAAATTATAATGCAAAAGAATAGATTGGTCCCGTTCCAGGCCATTTTGATCACACTATCCGGTTGATAACATTAACCGTGATCACATTGAGCGGCGACTACTGTAGATACTACTGGTCGGTGGTTTTAATTCTATCCGACTTTATTTTTTAATTGTTTTATACAATATGAAGGAAAAATTGCGTTTTCATAATCTTCGTTCAACGATGTATTGTGTAAAAAAAGTCCGAACCAAATACGAAAATATGTAAGTCTCAAGAAATATTGGAAAGAGCGTGGCCTTGAGAGGATTAATTGTTCTCTGACCTCGAATGGGGGGATAGCGCCCTCCGTTTCTTTTACTCCTCCCGGCATTTTCCGCCGAATCTTTCTAGAAGGATTACGACGAAACTATTCATCGGATTTTCTTATATAAAATATTTTTGGAAACAGCTCGTCAAACCCTACAATATGGCTGACGGTTTTTTTGAAAAAATGTTTTAGTCGAAAAATAAAATTTCTATTTTCCGAAGGAAAACTTTTTCGGAAAAATTGCTCCCAAGACCGGATGGGCATTTCCAAAATAAGGAGAACGAGCTTTTGTAAAAAATTTTCCGACGATTTTTAGTGCTCAAATATTGGAAAGTAATTTTAGGCATCTTCCATCTCTGTCTAACACTTGGTTGAATTTTGTGGTCTGATCCGCCTTAATAACATTCACAAGGCAATAATATAACATAAAAAAATTATTAAAAAATAATTTTTTGGATTTTTTATTAATTTTTTACTCTGGAAACATCTCTTTTCCTTCTCCTCACTTGGGATTTAAAATTGATTGTGTGTTAACGTAATTTTATTTGGAGTAAACGGTGGATTTAAAAGATCATTACGTAATTTTTTACAGCTCCCGACATTCCCTTGTCAATTAAAAACAAAAATCTTGTTAAAACGTTATGAAAACACGATCTCGCTTTAATAGACCCTTTAAAAAAAACGAGTTAATATTTTTTTAAAATCAAAGTTAACTCATTACCATCTTAATTAATACGAGTGACTATAAAACACGTTTTAAAAGTCTTTAAAAGTTGACTGACTTGCTATAAACGAGTTTACGCCTTATGAATAATTTAAAGCCGGCCTATATATATTTTTTTCGAGAGAGAAACACCCAGGCACGTAAAAACAAGGGTTGGGGAAAAATGTTCTTCTCATCAAAATTATTACTTTTAAGGATATTTCTCAATAAAAAATACAGATTTCGTGAAAAGAGGAGGCGCTTTATTTTTGATAATGGTTTGTTTACTCTGAGGGACTTTTCCTCGCTTTAATTTATTCAAAACAACTTAATGAGGTTCATTTGTGTCAAATTTTAACGAAGATTTCTTTTCTTCAAAATTTGTTCAAATATATTTTTTTTTAATTATGCCCGAATTGTATAGGCCGAAAATGCGGTAATAAGTGAAATATAATAATAATAAGTGAAAAAAATAGTAAAATAGCCGATAAAAAACCCTAAATGGTAAACGTACTAAATTTTTCTCAAAGCTTTCGTTTACCCTGCCACACAAACTAGCGAACCAGTAAGCTCTCTGCGACAGAGTGGTGATTCATTTTTTCGAAACCAACTAAATATTTTATATAGAACAGCTGGATGCGATAGATTTGACGTCATGATGTTAAAATTTTACCGGGGAAAGCTGGGTGATTTTAGCATTAAAAAAGAAGTTTGAATTTTACTAGTAATAAAGCAACCGTTAGAAAAGAATTCTGCCTTTTACCCTCTGATGCAGTTAAGCATTTTTTTTAGGTTAATTATAATTGATTTTTTATTTATTTAGCATAAGGAAATTCCGAACATAACTTTAAGCCGAGAAGAAAAATAAAAACTTTTTTCTTTAAGTCGCTCGATGGAGGGAAAAAAAAAAAAAACCTCAAGAACGCTTCAACTCCCCGGAACATTACCCGGGAGGGTAACGTTTACTCATTCAGACTCCAACCCCTTTTTTCGCCTTGTATAAACATAATTTGAATTAAAGAATAAAAAAGTGGTTTAATTTTTTTACCCTGAAGCATCGTGACGTACTACAGGTTTAAAATTAAAATCTTTCTCGTATATCTAATTTTCGTCGATTTTCATAAGAAAATTATTCAATATTCCATTTTTCTTTTCGATAAATGGGATTCCCTCGCCCTTGGAAATTTAATAATAGCGAAAAAAAATTATAACGCGGGTGATTACAACTTTACTGACCCCTTCAAGTCTATCGTCTACGTAGGGAGAGTTTATAATTACTTTCAATGCTTTAACTCTTGAGGTGTAACTACCCTCTTGAAAAACGTTATAAAACCACCTATTCTGTACCTCTACGGCCTACTTTTACATTCATTTTTTCCGCCTTTCAACACCGTTTTTAATTACCTTTTTTTCAACATTCATTAGAAGAATTGCTGAAAGTTCTGTAAAACTGGGGGTTTTCGGTCTCAAAATGAGGAAAACTCCAAAAATTCCATTAAAATATGGGGTAAAAATCCAGACTCCCATAAAACTCGAAAATATCACGTTCTTTTGAGGGCCTAAAAAAAAAAAAATTTTCGGGTTTCATTTCTAGCGGTTTTTTTATCGACGTTTTCTTTTTTTTTTTTTTTCACTTAAGTGAGAAAAATTAATTTTTATTACTTTTGAGTGTTCAGAAAAAATGTTTCCTCTCAAGGTGGTGACTCTTTTTAGAAGACCAGCTTTTAGAAGTGCCTCTCATAATTTTTTCAATTTTTCGAGGTGGTAGAACAGTATTTTATTAATTTTCTGAAATTGTTGTTGCTGTTTTGTTGCAATTCACGCCCGTTGCGAGTGGCCTGGGTAGGCGAAGACTTTAATTTTTCCTTCTGAAAATGGGGGAGCTTATAATGAAACCAATAACTTCAAAAGGTTAGCATTATTAGCTTGATTAACAGAAGCTGAAAATGAAGTGGTCAGTCCATTACGAGTATTATGTTATGACTTTAAAGTAAATGGTCTCCTGGTTTGTTAATATTTCCATGGGCCTCACGGACTTAAGTACAAACATTACTCAACTTGTGTCAACTTGACGTAGCATTAATCCTCTTAAAAGAAAGCGCCTGAAGGGACGGGAAAGAGAGAGAAGAAAAAAATGGAGGTTGAAATTGCGTGAATAAGAGCGAAGAGGCTGAAATGAAAACAGGTGTTAAAAATTCAGGGTCTTCAACCATCTTAAATTATATTTTTTGGCCTCCCCTTACCCAGACCAGAACGCTAGACGAGCGTATTACCATATAAATTGGCTGGACCGAACACAATGCCGCCCCATCAGAAATTGCGACAAAAAATTCTCCCTTTTCCCACTTGTTCTTCCATATTAATTTTTTTTTTTTTTGTAAAAAGAGGTCAAAAGGTCATTTTTTAACTAATAAAATGTTAAAATATAAATTTCATGTTTTTTATTTTTCTGTTTTAGATAAACTTCTGAGAAAATGATGATCAGTAAATCATTGGGGTTCATCATTCTCCTCTACTTCCTTACCCTTATTCATCTTCCAGAAGCAAAACCACAAAAAGGTTTGTATTTTCTTATTTTTCTTAAAGTTTTGAGTTCTCCGTTGATGACATTTTCCCTGATTAGCATCCAACCGCAGTTCGAAACTGATTTGAAACTCATGGAGCATGCGCCGAAGGATCTGTAAGTCAAAGACGTCAGATGACTTCAGATTTGACGGGAAATATGACGTCCAAATCATTCTGCGCACTCCAGGTCAAATCGCTGTCGGAACAAACTATTGTCAACTTTTTCAAAGATTTTGTGAAAAAAGCCTACCTATAAAAAGCTTAATTTATGAAAACTAAGTCAAGAATTATTTTTTTAAAAAGATGGGAAAACAAACTGGATTAAAAAGCGGAAGATAAAAAGCATGTTGTAATTACCTCTTATTTTCATCTGACTATTTGCATAAACTCGTTAAGGGCAAAGGGATCTTTAGTTCTTCTTCAACCCTGGGAGGGTTGAGTGGTAAAACTCATGGAAATCTAATTATGCCCATCGCGGGAATAATATTTAGCGTGGAAAACGGTAATTATTAATTTAAATCTGGATCTTTTAAGCCGTCTGGGCGATTTCCTTTTCGGAGCGACTACAATGAACCGCTTTTCCCCTCTCGTCGCCTCTTTTTTTTTTTTTAAAGTGAGGGCGAAAAAAGTTTTTGTTCTTTTCAATAGCCGGTTAGGAAATCGGAATAATTAAAGCTGAAGACCTTTCATTTCCAAACCTTTAATTTTGTCCCCTCCTTTATAAAAATTTTTCTGATTCCGACATTTAAAAAAATTCCTTTTTTGTTGCTGAAAGACCACTCTAAATAAACAAATGGACCGCATACATTTTTTTATAATCCACCTACTTAGCTTTTAAAAATTGTGTTTTAAAACTACCTTGACCTGTGAAACTCCCAGGATGAATAAACATAATCAAGTCAATCCTAATTTTTCCTTTAATTAAACCCTAAATCGAAGAACTTTAAGTTGCTGGTGTACAGAAAAACATTGGCATGTATTTTTTTTTGTAATCTACTCTCTAAAAATCTAAATATGGTTTTATTTTGACATTTTGAATTTTTTGGTGTTAGAAAGTAATTTATTTATTGAAAATTTAAGAACTAAATACTGAAAATTTATTTTTCTTGTAACTGTTTCATCATGTTGAGTTTGAGGAAGTTTAATTCCGTGAGAGGGTGGACAAAGATGCAAGAGTTCACGGCCTGAATACTAGATAAGGGGCGGGGTCTGCGGATCAACCCTTAATTAGTCCCCGGAGGTGGACATTTAGAATACTAATCCAAGAGCTTTCCTATGAGAAAACGAAAAAGAAAACTAAACAGAAAAAAAAATTCATACAAAGAAAATTACGAGTTTTATTTTCATAATAGATTAGCGGAGATCAAATTTTGAAAGTTGAGTTTTGAAGTGAACAAAAACAGAGGGCGGAAAGGCGGTTGCCGAGCATATTGGGTTTTGGGGTTTAATATCCCAGCACCCTTCTCAGCAGATGGAATTAATCTCAGAAGCCGAGAAACAAAAGTTTTTCCTCTTGGAACTTTATTCTTAAAAGTTTCCACCGCGCTGCCCCTTTCTAACCCGTTCTAATTCCTGTTAAAATGGACGTACCATCAAAAAAAGATACTTTCTTTAATAGGGATAAGTAGATTTTATATTAAGAAAAATTAAAAGAAACGATATATTTTCTTGAAAGGGAAGGAAAACGATAGGGCTGGACGATTACCCTGATCGTCAACGGATCCTTAATTGAAAATGTAATTAATTTTCTCTTAATCGATTTTTACTAAGACTTTTTCAAGTTTTTTCTTGTTTAATTAACAATTTTAAACGATTCTAAATTAAAGACAGACACGCCGACGCAATTTTTTCAGAGTTTATTATAATCCTGAAAAAATTATCTATTTTTGATTATTAGCTTCTTAATTAGAAGTTATTGTTTTACCCTCCACGTTGTGCTTTTGAAAGGGTCTTTCAGACCCCATAGGGTCATTCGATTATGGATCTATACTAATCTCAACTCTGTCTGTGGTTCCGGCCGGCCGTCCGTCCGGCAGTAGCAATTTTTTTACACTTTAAGGGCACAGTAACCGATTACCACCAAAATCTTTCTAAATAGTTGAAAAAGATTTTAACGAGAACGATTTTAGAATTTCGAAAAATTGGCGGAATATGTCTCATTGAAATTTTAAAAAAATCGCTTCGGCCGAAACAATATTCCGATTTTTACCAAATTTTCACCCAATACTCCACATATTTATCATTAATTTTGGTGTGGAAAAAAAATTCTCTTCAGTCGGGAGTAGGGTTGTTCCTATACTTCCGATATAAAAATTTTCTTGGAAAACTAAAAAATTAAAAACTTAAAAGATGAGACCAAAAATTAAAAAAAAATTGAATGAAAAAACAAGTTAAAAAGAAAGTAAAAGGAAAGGTAACTCCGAAAAATTATCTAAAAAAAACTTGAAAATTTTTCTAAGTTCAAAAATACTTGGATTTATTCTTCCCCTCTTTTGTACTTCCCCATCCTTGAACTTCTCCTCCTTTATACGTCCCCTCCTTAAACTTCCCCTTATTATACTTTCCCCTCCTATATTGTTCCTTCTTTTTAAGGAAGTTTTGGTAAGAAGCTCTTTCAACTGGTACTTTTTTAATATTTTCCATAAGAAAAAAATCTTTCCTTTTTTTTCGGAAATTCTAACGTCAGCCCTGTCGAGTTTACGAGATAAAAAAAGCTTAGAGAGGTAATGGCGAGAGAAAATTGGCTCGAGGAAACGGCCGTCGTTTTGAGCCGTAAAAGAAATTATAAACAAAACGGGAGTGTTACCGTGTTATACCGAGGGAGACGAAGTTGCTCAGGAAATCGAGAATTCAATAAAGGTAACAACAGATAGAGATGTCGAACGTTTGAGTTCAGAACACGTTTCATAACCGGGAGAGGGTAAAAAAAAAGGGTAGCGAGTAGAAAAGGTTCAACTGTTTTTCAATACAATTCACCCGATACCTTACATTTAACATTCAAATATTTTATTTTCTTTATTGCATTTTCGAAAGAGCCGTTTTTTTACGAGGTAGAATAGAACGGTATGAATCAATCACTGTTATGATTTCCCTCTTTTAAACTCCCCGGACCGATATAATCAATCAAATGCTTTTTAATACACTACCGCTTTTTGAAAGCATCAAATAAGTGCTTAATCTTCTCATAAATAAATGAAACAGATTATAAACGATCCTTTTGAAGGGGAAAAAAATGTCGAACATCCAAATTTTTAAATCATGTTTAAATGGTGGATGTTTGGTTAATGTTTTGGCTTAAAAATACGGAGGTTTTTACAGTGTTTCTCCTCTTTTTTGTCACCAAGGTGGGGGAACAATCCCCACCATTTCTAGTTGCGTCATAGCACTACATCTCTTCAAGAATTTTCAAGCCAGAGGGACCTTGAAAACCAGGGACGAAAGCTCTTTGTGCCCAGAAGCGATAAGGAGGCTTTGTTTTTGAGCTTTAACCTACTCCTGTTTGGGAGAGCATTAAAAAGTGTTTTTTTTTAATTTAAATGAGGCGCTCCGGGTACGAAGGGCGAACTCGACAAAACGTAGTTTCGAGATATTCGCATTTTAAAGTTTTCTGTTAAGGGCGAACTCGACAGAAAAGTCACTCTCTGGAATTTTCGTGGCGAGATTTTAGATTTTATAGAATCATAGAGGAAAGGGTTTTAAAAATTTTCGAATATTTTTTACGATTATAAATTCACAATATGTATAATATATTTTTATTTCGTGGCGGTGAGCTGTTCCAAGAGGAGTGGGGCTCCCGGAAAAGGAGTGGGGGTAGTGGACTAGGATACGAGTTCGCCCTTCGTACCCGCTCGGATATCGCAGTTAGAGCTTTTCCGCATATCGGTTTTTACGTATTTTAAAGGGGAAAAAAGGGCAAACTCAATATAAAAATTACATGGGTGTATTCTTCAAAAGGTCTAGAATCGAAAATGAAAAAAAAAATTTTGGCCGATGTCGAGTTCGCCCTTCGTACCCGGAGCGCCTCAAATATAAACCCCCCCTTATTTTAAATCAAAAAATTTGATAGTGTTGTTTAAAATGTGTTTTGATATACAGGGTGTCCCCAACAGAACCAAACTTCGTTATTTCAAATAAGAACCCCTATTTTGTATTGCAGATTTGACTATTCATATGACCATTTTTGAAGACGTTAAAAAATTTCCAATTTTAGCGTTGTTCGCGCTAAAATCCGTTAAAATCGACCTAAGAGACTCATTTTTGTTTAATTCCACTTTTTTTTTTTTTTTTTTCTAACCGAAGATTTTAACCATCACAAATTTTGCATTCTGCTTCACGAGATGACTCTCAAAACGGCCTTTTTTTCAAGTTGGAACCCCAATTTTAATTTCAAAAATGCAAATTAGCAGTTTTTTAATGGAATTTTTCTTTCGGACCATAATTTTTGAAAAGCTACAGCTTCTTTTGTATTTGAGCATCAAAAAGAAAATTTTTAAAAATTTAAAATTTTTTATTTTTTTGTTATGAGAAGTAAAACTAGAAAGGAAATTAAATTAAAATTCAAGATTAAATTCCCCTACTTTGTGATTATGGAAGGGTTTAGCGGTGTAATTAAGAAAACAATTTTGATTTTCTTGATAATTTCAACCTAAGTTGAAAATGGGTTTTCCTAAAGATAGTCAATCAAGGTTTTCCCACCCTTCCTTCACAATTGGTCCATTAATCATAAAAAGTTCTTACGTTTTAAACGAGCCGACATATCTTGTAAATGAGACCGGCCGGAGGTAGGGGGGATTCTCTAATGCGGGCTAATGCTCGCTGGATTACAAAGGATCAGTGCCGAGATGGTTCTTAGCCCTTTCCGAGTAGACTAGAACGAATTAGAGTTTTAAATAGGTCGATCATTCATTTTATTTAAAAAAATTTGATTCCCTGGAGATAAATGATAATATTGAAATTTTCGTCGGTTCATCTTTGAGGTCTAATAAGGTCAAAAAGTTGAGAGGGGGACGCAATTTACATTTTTATAAGGTAAAGGCTTTCCACTACACGGGTCTCTTTCTTTTTTTTTTTCCCTTTTCTTGTTGGGCAGATCGTTAAGGAACAATCGGCTCAACTGCTGAGACTGGTGGAGATTTTTGACGCAATGGTTCCTAACATCTTTTCCGTTTTTTCTACTCTAAATTTAAAAAAAATTACTTTTGTTGGGGTATTTTTTAGTTTTGGTAAAGGAGAGAACACGAAGTGTCGCCAAACGGCGCCTCCCTCTGAAAACTCTCAACAAAAATAACGGAAATATGTAGTTTTAAACAAAAGGGAAGAAAAGAACGTTCGAGAATTTTCTCACGACTCCTCAAAAGAAATAATGATTCTCTTACCGAAAATCCAGAGTGCTTACGTATGGCGACAATGCCGTGTTCTTTTTTCTCCAAAAAAAAAAAAAAAAGTACTGGTTTGAAGAGCTTCCAACGAAAACTTCCTTAAAGAGAAGTATCTATATAGGAGGGGGAAGTATAACGGAGGGGACGTAAAACGTAGTGGGAAGTATATGGGAGGGGAAGTATAACGGAGTGGGAAGTATGTGGGAGGGGAAGTATAACGGAGTAGGAAGTATATGGGAGGGGAAGTATAACAGAGGGGGAAGTATAATGGAGGGGGAAGTATAAGGGAACGAAAGTATAAAGGAAGGGGATGTAGTAGGGAGGAAAGTTTAAAGGAGAATTTTCCAAGTTTGTTTTTTCGAAATTTTCCGGGTTTTTTTTTCAAAAAATTTTCAAAGTTTTTTCGAAAAATTTTCCGGGTTTTTTTTTTTTTCGAAAAATTTTTTTTTTTTCGAAAATTTTTTTTTTTTTTTTTTTTGAAAAATTTTTAAGTTCTTTTTTTCGATAAATTTTTAGTGTCAAGGTAGAAATATGGCTCTTTGGCCTAGGGATGTGCCTCTCGTAAAGGGTAGAAGTACGAAATTTCTCCCTACTAAAAAAAAATTAATAAATAAATAGTCGCAATTTTTTTACACCAAAAATTCTTAAAAAATATAAGGAGTAATTGGTGAAAATTTGGTGAAAATCGGATTAACGGTTCGGCCGCAGCGAATTTTTTAAAATTTCAAACAGACATACCTCCGCCATTTTTTCGAAATTCAAAAAACGCCCTCGTTACATTCTTCTTCACCGGCTAAAGAAATTTTGGTGAAAATTTGGTGAAAATCGGATGAAAACTGTGGCCGTAAAGTGTTCCTTTTTTGGGCAGCCCCATGATAACTAAATATTACTAATCAATTCTCCGAGATCTGGAAGACCCTCTACTAAAAACAGGATAAGAAGGTTATTCTAATAACTTCTCTTTGAGGAAGTTAAAACACGCTTTGACCTAATTACTTAATAAATAAAGCATTAATTTCAGTTTTAAAAGACCTCGTGATACTAAGCAATAACTTATTTTGTAAAAAATCTCTTTATTTTTTAGAGTTCAAGGACTTTCTTTATGTATTTTTTCCCTTTTATGAAATTACGTATCTCAATTTCATTGACTTATATAATTTTTTATTAAAATATTGGGTCCATGGAAACCAGGGAGTTGAATTTCTCATCTTCTAGGGGAACAAAAATCATAATTTTATCCCGCTCCCTCTCAAACCTCCCTTTAATATAAAATACCTTCTATAGTCTCTGAATTGTTATTTCTTTTTAGTAAGCAGTGGTGCCACCTGTTGTACGTCATCGTAATACAATATCACGTTTCAAATTGAAGGTAGAAATTATAGATAGATTTTTAAAGGGACGTTTTTTTTCCCCGATTAGGATTCGGGAGTTCTTTTCTAAACGCAAGGGGAGGGCATTGTTAATATAACGGTTATTAACTTGCAGCACGTGCTTTCAGATAAATTGCCCGTTTAATTTGTTCCAAAGTACACGTGAGCAACGATTAGCCCTAAGGGTAGAAAACGAAGGAAATTTTTTTTCTCTCTTTCTCCACCCCCTTCTCTCCTCTTATCCGAAAACCTTTTATAACCTTAGGCCATCCCATCACGTTTTTTACCATTTTTCTAATCTCAACCCTAAATCTAATAACAAAAATTTTTTTTAACGATATTTCGTTTTGTATTGCAGATAAATCTCTGGATAATCGATCAATAACGCAAGTTCCAGGTAAAAAATAAATTTTTGCATGATTTGTCTTTCCAAAATATTTATGTTATTATTAGAGTTTCAGGGAATCGTAATTTTCCCTTCGCCGTATTTGCCGTATACGACTCACAAAACGGGAAAGGTCTCTCGTTCCGACTCAGTTAGTTCACAATGTTCTCGCTAGAGCACATGAATCGAAACATGTTTTTTCTGATTAACTATAACAGCACATAGAAATTACCTATCCCCAAAACGTTCCCACCAATTTTCACTTAGCGTGAGTACAAAGTTTCCTTGATAGTTTTTTTTATTTTAACTTCCAAAATCCTTCGAAGTACGAAACCAATTTCCTTCTTCGATTTTAGCCATTCTGTTGAGAAACTAGTTGATTTTCGAACCCGAAACTAAACGAGATAACAAAATAACCTTCGTAAAATATAACCTTACGCTTACTGGGAGTCGGAAGTGAGTCGTTCACGTATACGACTCAGCTGAGGCTCGAGTCGTATGACCTTGGGTGAGTCGGAAACGAGAACGGCAAATTACGATTCCCTGAAACTCTCTAATAATCATATTAAAAATGATTACAAAAGTCTATTTCCGACATAGTATTTTAAATATAAGCAACCCTTTTGAAGTGATTTTAATTTTAAATTTAGAAAAACAGAGAATTAGCATTTAAAAACTAATTATAAAGGGAAGAATAACAGTTCTGACTTGTTGATAAATTATAAATTCACCCTTTAACAATTGAAAGTGAATGAAATGAGATGGGGGACTAAAGAATAGTAATAAGGGGGAAATGATTAGGTTAAAGTATGCATTAGGATGTACAGAAGAAGCCATTACAATAAACAGCGTTAGGTGGGGTATAAGATAATAGTCCCTGCTTAAAAAGAACAGCTTGTTACCAAGGTAACGTTTCCATCACTTTTTTTTTTTTTAACGAGGACATTCTGGGTAAAAAAAAAGGGAGCAGTTGGTAATAACAAGGTTTAATTATATGAAACAGGTCTAGAATGAGTATCGGCACGAGTTTCGTTTTAAATTGGTCTCAGGTGCCTTTTTTACCCTCCTCTTCGTCGTTAATGAGATTTCAAAAAAAGAAAATTCTGAGATAAAAAAATTTTGTTAGTTGTCCCAATAATACAAACTCATTTTTACATTTAGATGCAGTTTATTAGGCGTGTACAGGTTCTCGAATAATCAAAAGGGTTGAATCCGAATTTTGGGACACAACTTTCGTCATAAAAACATCTCGTCATAATTTTATTTTTTACGTAATGACGTCATAAAATAGAGGGAGAAGGATTTTTAACCAATCGTCATGAGCTCTTGAAAATTATTACGTAATATCTGTAGAAAAAAAGTAAAAAGGCTTTAATTTTCGACATAATCTCGTCTAAAAATGGAATGATTTCCAACCATTCGTTCTAATGGAATTGATAGGCATTCGGAAATATCGTTCAAGACAAATTTGAAAATTTTCGAGACAATTTTCGTCAAAATTTCAAGCACATAAAAAAATTACCAGTTTTGGAGATTATTTGCTATGCTGAAACGAATTAGAATTCTAAAAAGGAGCCCCCCTTTTAGTTAAAACATTAATCACTTTAGGGAAAAAAAGAACCTGAGCTAATTGTCTCCTGCATGTCTTCCAAAGGGGACTTTCCCCTACCGCAAATCGTTTCTTTTTTTAATAGTTAAACTTTTTTCCACTTTTTAATCAAAAATAACAACTTTCCACACGTGTAAAACCGTCAAAGTGTTAATTTAGCTGTAAACAAAAATAAATTACAAATTTTTTTAATCACTAATCATACAAAAAATAAAAAAACTAAATTTCTCGCTAAACGCGAGGTAGGTAATTTTAATTTCGTCAGTTCATTAGCCATATTTGCATAATTTTCACTCAATTTTATTAAGTTTATTGAATCGATAAAGAGCAAAAAAAAATTATGTAACGCGAAATTTAAACTTTTATAATTTATTAAACATCCATTGTATGAAATTGTTATGCCAAACCAACACCTTTTTGATTTCCACAACAGAAAAGTTATTATGAGGGTTTCTAGAAGTTTTCAAGACCCCGATGAGGAAAAATGATCAGTTTTAATTACCGTTGTCTGTCGTGCCGGCTGTCCGTCCAGTCGCATTTTTCCGGAACACATTATTCCCACAGTTTTCATCAAAGTTGGTTGTTTGTGGCGTTTTTGCCCATTCCGTGTGGCCTGACTGAGCGAAGACTTATATTTTTTCTAACTTAAAATTTTTTTTCAACAGTAGGGGCGAAAAATTATAAAAAACGCTATTTTGAGATAGCTCCAGAGTAGCATTTTTCCCGGATTTCTAAAACTTCTTTTAATCACTTCTTTCCTATAACGATTTTTTATTGTTTTTCGTCCAATAAACCCATTTTCCAGACGAACAACCTGTAGCAAATCGATTATTTTTTTGTAAAAAAATAAATCTGAATAAATATTAAATGTATTTTCCTCAGTTTAATTGCCTGTTAAAAATTTAAACGTTCCAGTTCAAATGCTTCCCAGTTAATATAACTTTGAATGTAAAATGCATTTTTTATCCGGACGAATTTGCAAAATGAATAAACTGGATACTTAAAATGCACTTAAAATTCTTGTTTATCATGTTTTACACGATTTCTTTTTTTCTTTTTCGTTTTTAAATAATGTATGACTTTGTTTCAAAAGGCCACTTTTAGTTTAAAAAAAGCACTTTAAAAAAATACAATTTATTCTTGTATATCATTTTGTTTCAATTCCCTTTGTGGGCTTACGCTTCGACGTGGGTTTTCAATATCGGGGAAATTACGTTGAAATTAAACCTTGTCTTTGTTTGACCCCCCCGTCCATTTGATATTTTAATATGTCCATTGAGATGTAAAGATAAAACTGAATATTCGCCCGAATATTGGCCTTTATCAGGGATTCAGGAAAACAGAGTCCGATGACAAATGAGAGACGAATCAATAAAAGTGTCTTTTTTGGACTTTCCCACCACCGCACAATACCCCTATCCCCTACTCTCACTAACTCTGGAAAAACCTAATAAATCACCCTTCTTCCTCGGTCCACCATTTAGAGGAAACCCAGGGGTAGAAAGGTTAATAAATAAGGTTTCCACAGCTCTCGCTTGTTTTATTACTGTTTGCTTCTGTGTGCGTTTTCGATGACGACACGAAACAATTTTTTCACCTGGCAAAAGGTGACGAATTGTTAGCTGCCTTTTTTCCCCACGCTCTCTTTCTATCAATTTCGAGAACATTTTATGTTTCAAACTTCGTTTGCTTTATTTTATCCTGATATATTAGCTGGTTTGAAACTCCTGGGGCATGCGCAGAAGGACGCACGTCAAATACGTCAGATGACTTCAGATTTGACGGACAAACTACATTGATTGATGAAAATATTCTTAAGGCGGATCCGACATCAAAATTCAATCAAGTGTAGACAGAAAGTAAAGATGCCTAAAATTACTTTCCTATTTTAGAGCACTAAAAATCGTCGAAAATTTTTTTACAAAAGGCCATTCTCGTTATTTTGAGAATGTCTAGGCGGTCTTGGTAGCAGTTTTTGCGAAAAAAAATTTCCTTTGGAAAATGGAAAACTTACTTTTCGACAAAACAATTTAAAAAAAACTAGCCATTTTGTAGGTTTTCACGAGCTTTTCCAAAAACATATTACATATGAAAATCCGATTAATGGTTTCGTCGTCATCCTTTTACAAAGATTTGAAGGAAAAATGGAAATCGGAAAATTGTAAAATCCATATTTTAAAAAATTTTGATGATTATGCCCCTACTCTCATTAAAGTTCTCTGAGAAACAGAACCACTTTCGCTTCCTCATTAATTTCTGTTTGTAACTGGCAATAAATATTTATTTTTAAAATTCCTATCTGGATGATGCAGCTTTTAAAATATAAATCAGCGGCTTTTAATAAATGAGACACAGTGGGGTAATCCTGAGGGGGCCTTTTCTTCGTTTCGGAATCCCCTTTTTCACCCCATCTCATTTTTCTTCCGGTTGTTTAATTTAATTTCCAACCCTTCTGAAGGACAACACTCCTAATTCACCTCATAAACTCTCGACTATCCACTCCTTTTTTCATCCCTTTTTTTTTGTATTTTTTTTTCTACCTTAAGACTTCTCAGTTTGATAAGAGCACGCTTTCGTGCAATCTCGCTTCTTTATTACTTCCTCCCCGTGGGCGATGTCACTTTTCTTTCCTCGACTCCAATCTTCAAGGGCGCGCCTCAACTTCCCCGGTGTTGATGAAGGCGCATGAATGACTTTGCCAACTTTATCACCTTGAAGTTTTTTTTTATAGCCTTGTCATATTTTACGATGTTACGTATATGTTTTATTTTTATCCATTTTATTAATACATTGAAACGGTAATTTACTCACTGACATTTTATGTTCCACAAAGAAGTTATTGTAATACCCTCACTGTACCATTGGAAAAGGGTCTCCAAAGCCCCGTGGTGTCAGATATCAACATTTTCTGGCGTTACGGCCGACCGTGGTATTTTCAGTGTTGAACACAAAAATTCTAGAGATTTAAGGAGGTATGATGGTTTTTAAGTGAGTTGCTTTGCAAATTTTTCGTTGTTAACAACGGTTTCGGTTTTTCCCTTCTATCTCGGAAACCGTCGCTCAAAACGAAAAAATGTCTAAGTAAAAGTTGTAGGTACTAAAATTTACTACATAAATATTTTATTAGTTTTTTCCGTTAGAGCAATACTTTAGGAGATATGGAAGTATTTAAGTTGGTTGCTTTGGAAATTTTTCTTTGTTAACAACGGTTTTCGGTTTTTCCCTTCTATCTCGGAAACCGTCGCTCAAAACGAAAAAAACATCCTAAGTAAAAGTCGTAGCTACGGAAATTTCCTACAAAAAAGCTCATTGGGTTTTTTGTCAGAGCAATACTTAAGGAGTTATGAGGGTTCTTAAGTGAGTTGCTTTGCAAATTTTTCGTTGTGAGCAACGGTTTTCGGTTTTTCCCTTCTATCTCGGAAACCGTCGCTCAAAACGAAAAAATGTCCTAAGTAAAATTTGTAGGTACAAAAATTTACTACATAAAATATCTTATTAGTTTTTTAGAGCAATATTTTAGGAGATATGAAGGTTTTAAGTTTTAGACAGGCTCTGTAGGATTTAAAGGTTCTTATTTAAGGAGGCATCTTCTGGAATTTTTTTCTTCCAACCCCTTTTCTTTCACGAGCTTTGTCTCACCCCTCTAAAATCGCAAAACTTACGCCGAAGTTTCCCCCCCTCAGTCCCTGATGCTGTTGCGGAAGGGGGACGAGCTTTTCAATTCAAAAAAGAGCTTTCACAAAGACAAGGAAAAATTTATTCCAGGGTCGCCCCAGCGTTTTTCCACGAAGACAATGATATTACCAGGCCCTTTTTTGACCAACTAATTGGCCATTATCCTTCTAAAGAGTTTTCGAAGAATTTTATTCTACGCACAATATACAGTTAACGAAAATTGTGGATAGGAAAGAGAGTAAATATTAGGTGGTAAAAACTTTTCGACGAACGGGTTAACACTCGGGAACTTTAACCGTCTGAGATGTTTGTCTGTCAGGGCTAAAGAATCTAAAAGGGTCTTGAGAAAGTGTAAGGTAACTCCCAAAAAGACAGACGTTTAGTAAACTTTTATGTTTAAAAAAAATTGAAGTTTCTTTTCTTTTCAGGGAAAAAAGAAAGCGTATCTCCCCGGGCAGCGGGAGAGCTCTGGTATTCGAATTTTGACGAGTACCAAAGGCTTACGGAGCCAACTTTTGATAACAATACCGTCGTCAACAATACAGTTCAACTCGGCGGGACAGCTTTTCTTCACTGCAGAGTTCGCAATCTCGGCGAACGAACGGTAAGTACATTTCTAAAATTAAAAAAAAATAATATGAGGAGGCTCTATATATTTTTGTCATCCTTATTTTTATATTTTTTGGGGAACAATACATACATATTTCATCGTAGAGTCCAACGAACCGAATCCTTTTTTTTTGTTTGATGTCCTACAGAAGCTTTTCACTAACGGGGACAAATGCACGTCAGATATATGGAGGGGTCGACGTTGATGCCGTTGAATAATAAATCCGTCCGAACAAAAAACAAAACAAAAAAAAGACCACAACAAAAAATTTTGATCGCCTCCAATACTTAAAGCAGACCTCAATGCAATTAACTTCATTAAAACGCCTTTGATGGATTTGCTACAAAAACTTAGCTTTAAAAAACGTTAAAGAAGAGACAAAAAGCAATTTCCTCGATCTGTTTTCTTTCTTTCTCTTTATTCTATACAGAACTCGAAAAATTAAAGAGGAGGTAGAAAATGTTCCCAAGGCAGCTACACGCCTGCATTTTAATATCCCTTTTTACCATATGCTAAAAAAAATGTTTTCTCTCTTTTGAACACAATCTCTGAATAATTGAACATGGATTTTTTTGTGTTTTCGTCGAAAAATATGATGGAATACTGAGTCGATAATTTAAATTTATTTTAGTTTTACTTTTAATATGTTTAAATGTATTTGTGCCAGGCCCCGAGGTGTCTCTCTATTTTTTCCTGTACTTTTTTTTTATCGAGCATGTAAATTCCCGTTATGAACAGATTTTTCCTTTCAACTTTTGCGCTAGAAATCACCCTAAATAACTCCTACCCCCGCCACCAAAATAAATAAATAAATAAAAAATAAAAATAACAACTTTTGAGATATGCCCGAATTAAGTCAGAAAAAAAGTACTAGTCTGAGAACTTCCTTAAAGAGAAGGAACATTATAGGAGGGGGAAGTATCAAGGAGGGAAGAATAACGGAGGCGGAAGTATCAAGGAGGGGAATATAACGGAGGGGGAAGTTTAAGGAGGAGGAAGTATATAGATGGGGGAAATATTAAAGAGGGGAAGTATAAAGGAGGAGGAAGTATAAAGGAGGAACAAGTATAAAAGAGGGGGAAGTATAAGGGAGAGGAAGTTTATGGAAGTTTTTTTAAGTTTAAGGTTTTTTTTTTAATTTTAGGTAGTTTTTAAGCTTTAACAAGGAAAACTCTTTAAAATAGGGTCAAAAGTTTTTTTCGGTCGGGAAAAAGAAAACCGGCCGTCCGGCCGGCCGGAACCACAGATCAATTTTCGATTTGACCCTCCGGGGTCTGGAAGACCCTTCCCCAAAAACCCGACGTCGAGGGTATCACACTAACTTCTTTAAGTATTTGTCATAATTAAGGAAGTAAAAAAATTATAGGTATAGAAAAATTTGGGTGTTTTCGTCCGTTTAATTGCGCTATTATTTTATTTATTTTTTGTATGATCCTATTTTATATTATTTAAATAACAACTTATTATACCCCCTACGACATGAAAGATTTTATAAATTTTGATGAGACATTTAACCTGTCACTCTATTAACAGGGAACTAATTTAATAAAATAAACATTTGACAGTTGCTAATGGATTTGCATTATGCAATTAATACAAATAAATCTATTTTCATCGCCAAATTTAACGTACATATTCATGGAATACGGTACCTATGTTAACTTTCGCTGGATCACGATTTTATTGAAATGGTTAAACAATTTAGGTATATTAAATTTAAATTATGAAGTCATCATTAATTAAAAACTTTTCCCCTCTAGCTTTATTTTCTGATAAAATCAGAATTGGGTAAAAGTTGGTAGGTTATAAATCAAAAAAAGGTTTTCTTGATATAAGGCGTCTTATCGAAATGGGAAGAGGGAGAAAAAAAGGGGATAGAAATAAAACAAATAAAAGTCGGGAGGAGTCGTTCAATTAGAAAAGTAACCGGTTTTTCGTTCAAACAATCATCATTCGGATCCCAGTTCGTTATCCTTGCTCTGGACCGTCTTAAAATCGAATTTTCTCTTCGAAAAACAACGGGGTACAAAAATAATACAGTTTTTTTCCCGTGTTTGCTTTTTTTGCTATATGGAGAGCCTCTAAACACGCAAGTTTCGGCACGAATCTCCGACACGAAGACACAAATCTACTCTGGGGAAAAAAATGATAAAGCCTTTCTTTTTTTGGATAACAAGAAAACTAATTTCTGCGAGAAGGAGGCCTAAGATAACAGAAAAAGTAAATAATTTAGCACTGAGAATTTTCCCATAGCTTCCATAGCTTAGTATTGTTTTGGGCGTGAAACCCAAAGGTCGTAGGCTCCAATCCCACTCGGGGCCTACATTTTTATCTTCCTTAAAACGTCCTCCGCAGCATTTTTTTCGGAAATTAAAATTTTTCTGGTGTAAATGAATATTTTTTTGATTTTGAACGAATATTCGATTATTGATTGCGAAGAAATGCGAGTGACGTATTCGTTGTCATGTTAGGTGGAAAAAGTAAAGTACGTAATTCTTCTTCAATATGGAAGGGAGGAAAAAAAGTGATTGAAGGAGGGTATGGAAAAAATGGGGATGGAAGGTGAACGAGTAAAAAACTCACTTGGAAAATTAAACTTGTTCTCGACACCTGTCTGGAAGCTAAACTGCCTCTGGTGTGAAGAGAAGGTTGTCTGCGAGTCCTGAGGGCTCGAAAATGGATGCTGCGTTGGGGGGAGGAGGAAGAGCTGAGGGAGGAAGAGGGTCGCTCTTCGTTTTACCTCCCGGGGATCGGATGGTTAGGAAAAGAGTGCTGGGCGGTGCCGCGACGGAAAAATGAGCGGGAGGGGGGGATCCTGATATTTATTCAACGCCTGACAGGGCCAATATTTCTTGCCCGACTCAGCCCCCCCCCCCCCGTCAATACGGATGAGAATCCACCAACATATTTACATGTTCGAACGGATCCCTAGACCGCAGGAAAACAGAACGGGCTTGATCCTGGGATTCGGATAATCCCACATTAGTTGCCCTTTATATTTTCTTTTTCAAGGTCTATCTTAGTGTCTTATTCTTCTTTCTTTCTAATGTGCTAAAAATATAAATAAATAAAAAAGTAAAAATTTTCTAGGGACCCTAACAAAAAACAATGATTTGCTGCCTTAAAACGTCGTTTTTTAGGGTTAAAAAATTGAGAAAAAAGGGACCTGGCAGTCCCTGAAACGCCATTTCATTTGATTCGGTAATTAATGCTAACTTTTACTCTGAGTTGGGCAACGAAATATATCCACACATAATAATTCTATAATAAAAATATAAATACGTTCGTATTTATAAATTAAATATTCGTATTTATGGGGCGAAGAAGAATGCGAATACGAATACTGATACAAATGTATTCGTAAATACGATTACGAATACATGTACAGGGTCTGATCCAGAAGTAGTAGGACTGATTTTCTGTAGCGCGAACGGAGCGTCGTAGGGGGGAGCGGCTTTTGGATGTTGTTCAGGAGACATTTGGGAGCACACTCATATTTTTTTCAGCCGCTTGGGGGCAGTAGTTGAGACAGTACGTAAGTTCCTGTGAACCTCTACAGTGTGACCTCGTCGAAGCCCGAGATGGAGAGAAATAATTTATGGACTAATGGCTATTAAAAAAAACTAAAGCCGTGAGGTAAAAATTCTTTAATAATCTTCAAAATAACAGTCTTCCGCTTCGCTACACAGCTTATAACGCCTTTTCCATTCATCAAACGCCTTGGAGAAGTCTTCTGGGATGGTGTTCAGAACCTCGGTCGTAGCGTCTTGAACCTCCTGGATTGACCCGTAACGGTGTCCTTTCTTCGTCCTGACTTCTCTCCGCCGCCCCGGACTTTTTCCTGTTCCCCCGAGTGAAAAGAGTTCTGAAAGAACATCGTTACGGGTCAATCCAGGAGGTTCAAGACGCTACGACCGAGGTTCTGAACACCATCCCAGAAGACTTCTCCAAGGCGTTTGATGAATGGAAAAAGCGTTATAAGCTGTGTAGCGAAGCAGAAGGGTGTTATTTTGAAGATTATTAAAGAATTTTTTACCTCACGGCTTTAGTATTTTTTTAATAGCCATTAGTCCTATAAATTATTTCTCGCCATCTCGGGCTTCGACGAGGTCACACTGTAGAGGTTCACAGGAACTTACGTACTGTCTCAACTACTGCCTCCAAGCGGCTGAAAAAAATATGAGTGTGCTCCCAAATGTCTCCTGAACAACATCCAAAAAGCCGCTCCCCCCTACGACGCTCCGTTCGCGCTACAGAAAATCAGTCCTACTACTTCTGGATCAGACCCTGTACATTCGTATATACGAAGACGAATTATTAGTATTCGTACTCGTATTTATAAATATTTGAGAATAAATATGCCTATTTTGAAATTTCGTGTATTTTTACTGAATAAATAGGAATGTTTACTCTCAAATAGGCGTATTTACAAAGGAAATATGAATATTCACCCATGAATACTCGTATTTACCGAGGAAATAAGAATGTTCACTCTTAAATACGTGTATTTACTAAGGAAATACGAATATTTACTCACAACGGCGTAATTCCTGTGAAGTATTAATTATAAATACGAATATATTCATCCAGTAAATACGAATACATTGCATTGTTCTGTAAATACGAATATATTCGTATTTAATTTGTAAATACGAACGTATTTATGATTTGTTATGTTTAATAAATCTAGGACATCTTTATCAAAAAAAAATCATATTTAAACTGACTAGGATAATGAAACCCCATCAGTGTATTTATATTTGTATTTACAGTGTATTTGTAGTAATGTGTGTGTATATAAATAATAAATAAATACAATATATGTATTTACGAATAAAGCTTTAAAAAAAGAGGCTTTTTCACCATATTTTCTGAGTGCAAAAAAAAATAAATAAATAAATAAATAAACTCCCGGCTTTTTAGATGATAATAAATGATCTAGGAGCTAGAAATATTCGTATTTACAGGTCGCATGTATTCGTATTTACGGGATGAATACGAATATATTCGTATTATATTTAATATTATTTAACAATAAATACGCCTATTTGAGAGTAAATATTAGTACTTCTAAAGTTCATAAGTACGAATACGCCCAACTATGCTTTTTACTTACTTAAGTCATCATACATAGAGGTATCGCATAATTTTAGGGGTGGTTTTTGCTTGGCGGGGCGGAACGCTATCGGGCTTCTAGATCACTTTATCATCATCTAAAAAACCGGGAGTTGATTTTTGGATTTAATTTTGTATTCCTAAAATATGGTGGAAAAGTAGGAAAAACAAGCCTATTTTTTTAAAGCTTTATTTCTTAAGGATGGTCTTGTACGATGTACCTGGAGCCTTTACTTTATCTCAAGGCGACACCTTGTGTCCATACGTAACTCGGAGATCGCACAGCCTTCGGTTATCCGCGTTATTTATGACAGTGAATCCCTTCGGAAGACGTGCCCGGATCAAAACGTCTTTTACATGCTAAAACATCAACCTTCTATTTTCGTACCCTTAAAAAAGAAAAGAAATACAACATTTTATAATTTATTTCATTATTTCAGACAAAGCTGGATAAGTACGTTTAAAAAATTTTTTTGAAATATAATTTTGTTTGTAATTTAATTAATTGGAAAGGTTTATGCAGTTATAATTAAATTAGATTCACTCCCTGACACGAACCTGAATTATTTAAATTGGAAGAGGCAAGAGGGGTTTCAGAATTAATTCTGACATATTTAAAGGGTTTTGAATGTTTTAAAAGTCCAACAACTTGATTAAGTTCAATGTGTTAATTTTAAAAAGGTCCATTTTGGTAAATGCCAAACGCCTACAATCACTTTTTTTTTTTTTTTTTTTTTTTTTTTTTTTTTTTTTTTTTTTACGAGGGTTTTCAACTACTCAGGTTATATCACCCTCGCGTCAGTGGTGTTTTCTGTCGGAAAAGTTCATTTAGTAGGTACATTGGGTTCAATTTGGGGACCGCCCGCTTTGAACCCTGGACCCCATTGATGAACGCCGTATCGCAATGTTTGGGATTAACGCCTTAACACGCGCGGCCACCACGACGCCCCTACAATCACTTCGTAAGCTTTATTTCCTATCCATTATTAAGTCCGTGTACTGACACATTGATTGAGAAAATGGTGACGTAATAAAACATATCGTTCGTGAACTCAAAAAAAAATTGCGTTACTAATTTAACCGACCATCCGCTACGCCAAAACCAAAGCGCATAAAAAGTAAGGAAAAACGAAAAACAGTTATCGTTTATTGGACCTAAAAATTTGCGTTTTTTGGGTATCTCGGCCCCATAAATTTGTGAAATTGGTGAAAATTTGGTTAGACAGTCGGATCTCCGACATTTCTTCAAAGTCTGAAAAAGCTCTCGACATTTTCAAGTTAACTATAAATGAAGATCAAGTTAAAATTCAATAATAGTCACATAGAAATTGCGGAAAAGCCATATCACTTTTACTTGTCCCTTTTCCAAAGTACCGTGGAGGTTGTCACAATAACTTCTCTTTGAAGAAGCTAATAGAGAGGTAGGGTTGCGACCAAACTAGTAATTTATTAATAATATTGCTCTTTGATATTGAAAAGTCATCGGTTATATAATATGCTTTCCTCTCGTGTTGGAAAACATTTAATGAAAATTCAATAAAAGGATGGAAGACTCATAAATTTATTTAATTAACTGATTCCAGTGGTAATTTTCCAGTTTAAAAAGCATCGCTTGATAAGTACATCAAATTAAGTAGTAATTGGCCGTAATGAAGGGCTGGAGTGTATAATTGAGGTTACGGCAATTGCGTAAAATAGAGACGGTAGATGCCACGGATGGGTGGCCGTAGGGGAGGGGGATGATTTGTTATTGGTACCCGGTTAGGTTTTGCGGCGAGACCCGATTGGCCGACTGGTTAACCAATCGAACCCGCTTCCAGCTAACATTTCGCCTCATCGAAAAATCTTATGCCTGATTTCACTTCTCATCAAATTCGATTCCACGCTATTCAATTGATGAACCAAAATAATTCAATAATGATTATCCCAAATAAGGGAAGGAAGAAGAATGAAACTAATGATGACTACGCTTTTAGTCAATTGAAGCAAAAGCAATACGGATGCCGGGTCAGTGGTTAAGGATTCTTATCGTTTTCCTGGATCTTTGTGTTAGAAACTCCCATTTTACCGGATTATAGGTGTTTTCCAGGATCTTTTGTGTTAGAAACTCCCATTTACCGGATTTATAGGTGTTTTCCAGGATCTTTTGTCCCAGAAACTCCCATTCTACCGGATTATAGGTGTTTTCCAGGATCTTTTGTGTTAGGAACTCACATTTTACCGGATTATAGGTGTTTTCCAGGATCTTTTGTGTTAGAAACTCCCATTTCACCGGATTTATAGGTGTTTTCCAGGATCTTTTGTGTTAGAAACTCCCATTTTACCGGATTTATAGGTGTTTTCCAGGATCTTTTGTGTTAGAAACTCCCATTTTACCGGATTTATAGGTGTTTTCCAGGATCTTTTGTCCCAGAAACTCCCATTCTACCGGATTTATAGGTGTTTTCTGATTTTTCTAGTACAGAAACTTCAAAGGTTAATTGCGTTTCCCACGGTTTACCAATAAATCCTCCATTTTACAGAATTTTGGATTGTTTTTCTCGATTTGAATGCTAAGAACACACCTTTATATTAATTTTTGGGCTTTTTCTTTGGTTTTATGACAAAAACTTTCCTTTATGCTGGATTTTGTTTTATGAATGAACCAAAATGACTAGAAAAAAATTATCCCAATCAGTTATGCAAATTTCAGAATGAAACTAATGACGCTTCTCAGCAGCATAAGAAAGCGAAATAATACGTAGACAAAAGAGGCTTAGAGACGATATAAAGCGGCTTTTCCAAACTGGTATTAACTCTTATAAACTTCTGATAGTATACACTTTCATCCATAGTTCATGAGAAAATTTGAAACCAACATATAAACGGTAATTATTCCTTTTTTTATAGCGATTAAAACATTTTGGCAACAAAGTAATATTAATGAAAGAACATGCTATGACCTAGTTGCATAACAGAACGTTTATTAATATTGCCTTTCAACGCAATCTTTCAATTATCCTCCGGATTATACAACGGGTATCTGCATTGGTCTAGAATATCTTCCGGCGCTGACACCAATGGCCTTTTGTATCTAAAAAAATCAATGAATTTTAAAACACCGTTTAAATCTCAATTTCGCAAAAATCTTTCTGCCCAAAGTTTGTTTTAATGTGCTACGGCCGTACTATTGGTCCGATCTTCACCAAATTTTCACCAAAGACCCCTTATATAATAGAATATGAAATAAAGAAGAAAAGAGATTTTTTTCTCCGTTTTCTGACCTGAACTCTCATTATCGTAGAATATTTAGTAGTTTTTTTCCGTTATAGGTTTCGTTAACAAAAAAAAAAATAAAGAAAACCTTTTTGATATTTGGGTGTTTCTTCGGATTTTTCGGGGAAAAAAATCCCCTTTTTATTGGATTTTTGGGCGCTGACACCAATCGCCTTTTGTACCTAAGGAAATCAATGCATTTCTTTCGGTTTTTTCCGGAAAAAAAAATCCCTTTTTCCAGAAATTTTGGGCGCTGACACCAATGGCCTTTTGTACTTAAGAAAATCAATGAATTTTAAAACACCGTTTAAATCTCAATTTCGCAAAATCTGTCTGCCCAAAGTTTTTTTTAATGTGCTACGGCCGTACTATTGGTCTGATCTTCACCAAATTTTCACCAAATACCCCTTTATAATAGAATATGAAATAAAGAAGAAAAGAGCTTTTTTTTCTCCGTTTTTCTGACCTGAAACTCTCATTGTCGTAGAATATTTGGTAGTTTTTTTCGGTTATAGGTTTCGTTAACAAAAAAATAAAAATAAAGAAAACCTTTTTGATATTTGGGTGTTTTCTTCGGATTTTTCGGGGGAAAAAAATCCCCTGTTTATTGGATTTTTGGGCGCTGACACCAATCGCCTTTTGTACCTAAGGAAATCAATGCAATTCTTTCGGTTTTTTCCGGAAAAAAAATCCCTTTTTTCCAGAAATTTTGGTCGCTTACACCAATGGCCTCTTGTATTAAAGATCAATAATGAAATATTGAAATAATTTATTTTATTTTATTTTTTATATTAATTATATGTATATTTTTTTAATTTATTCAGTGACCACACATTGTTTGAATGTAGTTAGTTTTGCCGATGAGTTTTAAATAAAAATAAAAAATTCAAATTTAAATGTGACTAAATTACTGATTTGAAAGGCCGGTTTGAATCAGTTCGCCTTCCGGCCTTTTTTCCGGGACCAGCCCCTCACTCGTGAATAATTGATTCATAACATTTTCGCGGATTCGAAATATATCGCGTGTAACAAGATAGGGAGTTTGAAAAAAAGTCTGGTGTAGGAAAAAGGGCCGTTAGTAAAGAGGGCCGGAACATCATTTTCGTTCACGTCACTCACTTTCAGTAGAAAACCCGGGGCAATATTCACGACGTCAGGGCCAGATATTGGCCAATTCATAAATCACGGATACGGAAAAGAAACATTGATTTTACAATTAGATCGAGCTTTCTCCACCCCTCAAAAACGTCCTGGGGTCTCCCAAAGTGTTAACATTTGATAACGACCACGCTAATGAATATACGTTTAAATCCCATCAACCTTTCGCAATTTTAAAATCCAATTAGCTTTTTTTCTTTCTTTATAAAAAGATATAAATCATTCGGAAAAAGGGTATGGATTTGTCATTGATACAGCTCCTTGTAGGTCGTTACCTTTATGGGGTCTGACTGAGGAAAAAAAAATCCTCAAACCAAAGCCCTACAGAATGAGGACATCATTCTCCCTAAATATATTCTGGAATATTTTATTTATACTTTTTATCCATTTTTGGTCCTATGTGAACATGCTAATTGGCTATTTATTTCATAAAACATATTACGTGGATTTAAAAAATACAAAATAAATATTTTACGAAAATTTGGTGAAAATTATATGCAATTTGTGGAGAAAAATTGGTGACGGACGGCCGGCACTACAGGCCATCTCGGGATAAAGATCACTACGTGGGTGGGACGACCTTTTTTTCTTTCAATTTTTAGTTATTAAGATAGATTCGATTTATGGGCTTTCTGCCCTGGGGATGTCCCTCTCGCAAGCCGTAGAGGGATGAAATTTCTCCCATCTAAAAAAAAATTTAATGGTATTTGGTTAATATTTGGTGAAAATCGGACCTACGGTAACAATTTCAAACAGACATATCTTCGCCATTTTTTCGAAATTCAAAAATCTCCTTCGGTTTCTTGTTCACCGACTAATGAAAATTTAGTGAAAATCGGTTAAAAACTGTGGTTGTAAAATGTTCCGGAAAAAAATGCTACGGACGGACGGCACAACAGACAAAGTTGAGATGGTTAAAGATCAATATTCGATTTGATCCTCTGGGGTCTGGAAGTCCCTTCCACAAAAACCTCTTCACAATAACTTCTTTAAGGAAGTTAAAAATTAAGATCCAAAAGGAATTTTCAAGGAAATTTTCTGGACTTCTGGACTAAAATCAAATAAAATTGTGTACATTGTGTACGGAAAAAATTGGCGAAGGACGGCCGGACGGCACCAAAAAGTTTGTGGTACAAAGGTAAAGATCACTAACTTTTTCTATATGGTATAGAAGAACCTGTCTCAAAAAACATGGAGGGTAATACAATAGCTTTGTTCCAACCTCAATTTGAAACTGGTTTGAAACTACTGGAGCATGCGCAGAAGGATTTAGACTTCAGATTTGACGGACAAACGATTCGAACGAAGTCAATTTTGACGTCTGAATCCTTCTGCGCATGTTCCATCATAACAGATTTGATGCTGGACTATTTTTCCAAGGAAAAAAAACCCCTTCCAATTTTTTGAATAAAAAGTTATAAAGTATTTTTGGAGTAAAACATTCTTCTTATTCCGTTTTTATTCTTGCGGAAAATAGGAACTGTTGTTGAGGCGCGTCGGGTAGAAGGTACAGGTATATTGGGAAATCTTGAGAAAGCAGGCCGTTGTCGGCCCCGAAATATTGGACGTGTCTTCGAAAGATATTGCCTTGCAGCCCCTCTCCCATATCTCCCCCGATATGAATTCCACGAGTGTTCATAACCGTTGCATTCACGCATCGTTTTATCCTCAATTTTTTCCTTAAAAAGAAAAAAAAAAAAAGTTTTGGGTTGATAAACGACGTTCTGAATGAAGACGAGTTTGTGGAAGGGTTGACATTATTAAATTGGCCCAGGGGGTTCGTCGTCGACCCAGGGACTTACCTTAGAAACGCCTCGGATTTGACACTTTATAAATCTCCTTCCCCCTTCTTCGCCAGGGCGCTCTATGCATAGCGCGGTCCGGGTCATCATTCAGGTGCTTTACTGTGAGCTCCGAGGGGAATGGGAAGTGCGCGGGCGGTTAGGCGGGAGTGAGAGATGCCCATAAAAGCCACCGCATCCCCTTTCCAACCCAACGCCGACAGTTTTATGATAAAACACACTAAGAAACATCGCACCGGGATCATTCTAAAATAACACAACTACCTTCGTTTTCATTAGCTTTGTTCGAACCACAGTTTCAAACTCCTGGAGCACGCGCAGAAGGATTTGGACTTCAAATACACATCTTTCGTCTTTCTGACCTCAAAGATTCCAATCAATGCTCCAGAGTTTCAAACTCTGGTTTTCACCGTAAAACTTCGATAAACAACCTCAAAAATCCTGTTTCTATATCTTTTTAAAAAGCCGACTTTTTGACATTTTTTTCCCTTTGTATACCAAGCAAACAACCTTTGATGTCGAGTAGCGTAACGACAATAAAAATCCTCTTGGGATTAAGAAAAAGATATTTTAGAAGGGGCTGTTTTGGAAGTGGATAAAAGCCTTTTTACTTGTGTAGAAAACGTGAAAAGGAGACTTATTCTCCTACAATTTAACCTGAGCAAACGATAGGTCTTTTACAACATCTTTACTACTTAGATAAGGGAAAAAAAAATGAAAACACTTTTCTTCTTAGAACCTTTCTTTTTTTTATTTCCCCCTACTTTTTGCACTCATTAAGATATGAATTTGATTTTTAACTTCTTTTGATAGTCTTAAAATCCGGATGTGTTTTGATGCTGTATCCGAATCTGGATCCAAAATATTTTTTTATTTCAAAATAGGTTTGGAAAGTACTAGTTTGAAGAGTTTCCAACGAAAACTTCCGAAAGCAGATTGAAAATAAAGGAGGGGGAAGTATAAAAGAGAATATGTTTAGGGAGGGGAAGTATAAAGGAGGGGAAGTTTAAGGAAGGCGGAGTATAAAGGACGGGAAGTTTAAGGAGGGGGAGCATTAATTTCGAGTATTCTTGAATTAAGAAAATTTCCTTGAGGGGAAGTTTAAGGAGAGGGAAGTATAAAGGAGGGGGAGTATATAGGAGGGGAAGTATAAAGGAGGGAAGTATTAATTCGAATACATATTTTTGAATTTAGATGAAGGGTAATTTTAAGGAGAAGTATATGGAGAGGAAGTTTAAGGAGAGGGAAGTATAAAGGAGGGGAAGTTTAAGAAGGGGAAGTATAAAGGAGGGGAAGTATAATTTCGAATACATATTTTTGAATTTAGAAAAATTTCCTTTTTTCCAAAAAATGTAGTAAGTTTTTTTAATTTTAATTTTATAATGGGCCTTTGGCCCAAGGGATGTCCCTATCTCAAGGCGTGGAAGTAAGAAATTTCTCCGTACTAAAAAAATTTTTTTTACTCGAAAAATTCGTTAAAAATATAAGGGGTTTTGCTAAAAATAGGAATTTTCAAAATTTCAAATAGACATCTCCGCCGTTTTTTCAATAAATCTCCCTCATTTAAACTTAAAATACTTTCTTGTTACGAAAATCGGTTCTAAGGATTGAATGCAGTGTGAGACGGTTAAAAATTAACTTCAAGAAGCGAAATTTTCCGGAATAAAATTGCTACGGCCGGACGGACGGCCGGCCCGTACCACAGACAAAGTTGAGATGGTATGGATCCATTTGACCATCCGGGATCTGGCAGACCCTTCCTCAAAAACCACTCTGGAGGATAAAGCAATAACTTTTTAAGGAAGTTAAAATCGGGGAGCTTGTAAAACTAGGCTTGGGGGAGTGCTCTCCGATCCCAAAATCGGTTTAAATCAAACTTTATTATTCTTATTACCTATTTTATTTTTTAAATACGAAAATCGGTTCTAATGGGATTGAGATGCAGTGTGAGACGGCCTTAAAAAAGTGTT
Source organism: Orius insidiosus (assembly GCA_014119065.1). Taxonomy (NCBI): domain Eukaryota; kingdom Metazoa; phylum Arthropoda; class Insecta; order Hemiptera; family Anthocoridae; genus Orius; species Orius insidiosus. Next base: position 4,496 of record JACGAQ010001198.1, on the reverse strand, counting down.
TATTTAACTTCTAGAAGTTTAAACGTTAAAATTTCCCTTTGAAAACCGTTCTTACCTTATAATGTAAAACGAGATGTTGAATTACAACTTCTAACTTGAAAATTCTGAGGTTTATCCATCAAGTGTAAATTAGTCACAAATACATTTTCACGATGGCGTCCATGGGTTTAGTTGAAGTTTGTTGCTTAAATTTTCAGAAGGATCGCCTCATTACCGCCTGGGGATGTCTCGGGTTGAATTTTAATCCGTATCCACTCGAAGAGATAACCTCAAAGAAGAAAACTCTTCATTAAAAACGAACAGAAAAAAAATAAAAATAAACAGCTTGAAATAAGTTTGGCTCATTTTCAACCCTCCGGGGGCTTATAGGTGAAGTTATGAAACTCATGACGATTATGACTTCCTCGAGGGAAGTCGCTACGTTCCCGTTAGCCTCTTAAGATGACAAAGAAAATCCTTTTTATTACGTCGTCTTACGAAAAAAAAAAAGAATCAATATAAGGAACATGTTTATGGACGTAATTAAAGTGTTAAAAGGGGAAACGGTTTTCCCCAAGGCGTATAAAGTCTGTTAAGTCATTAACATTTAAAATCGCTGGGGATGGAAATGACTTTAGGTATACAGGGTAATTGTTAATAATTAACATTATTCATTTTATCATCCCTAGCTTTGAAACTAGGTACTTATCTGAAAACATTTCCAAACTTAACAGGATAACGTAAATATTCATTTAACCAAACCCGTTTTAAAACTTCTAGCTTTTAAAATGTTATTTTTATTTATTTTTACAGATTTTTCTTTTCAATTCTTCAGAGAATCTCCAGGTAGTCTAAAAAAATGAGATAATATCCATATGGCAGATATCAAAATTCAATCTTTAAGACAGATAAGGAAGATGCATGAAAGTAGTTTCCTATATTTAGGAACTAAAAATTGTCGGAAATATTATACAAAAGCTCATTCTGTTTATTTTAGGAATCTCCACGCGGCTTAGGGAGCAGTATTTCAATTTTTTTTTTTTTTTTTTTTTTTTTTTGCAAAATAGAAAACTTACTATTCTACTAAAAACTTTTCTAAAATAATTACGTCGAGACTAGGTAAATTACCTACCTTTCCCATCTGTTTTATACAGGGTGCTCCAACAAGTGTCCAAAATTTAGCGGATTTTAGACCAAAAAAAACCTACAAAGCATTTTTTAGTTGTCAAAGAGGTGTTTTTTAGGACTAAATGCATTGCCGTAAAGCTGCCCACTTGGAACTGTATTTTTTTACACTTAAAAATTGAGGGAAAAAATCTTCTCCTTCGAGAAAGTTCCCTTGGGCCCAGCAGTAGACCATACTTTTCTGTAAGATTGAGTTGGACCACTTTTTTTCGCTTTTAGTGAAACTGAAGCTTCCTGTGATGAAAATGGGCATTGTCGTGGAAAGTGTTAAACTCAGGGAAAAAAAAAGAGGTTAACACGTTTGTAACGGTATAATAGATTGGAATCATGTAAGTTCGAAGTGTGGTGGAGCATGCGTGTATCAGAAAGGCAAGGGTCGTTGAAAAAAAGATTAATGGTTTGTGTATATTGAAGCTCATTACTCAAACTCTAGGCTTACGTATAAAAGCGCGCGTTCAAAAAAAAAAGTCAGGTCTCCACAGTGTAAAAGTTGTATTTGGGAAGGGGCTAAAACCTCCCCACTCGACTCAACGATCCTCGCCCCCGCCAAGCCTCTTTTCCGAGGCTCAACCGGCAAGTCCCTCCCTTTAATGGAGATTTTTTCAATTACTGGTTGACCTCATTACGGGCTCTGCCTTCCCTCTCCCGAAAAAAAAGGAAGAAAAAAAAGGAGCAATGTCGAGAAAATTGGTATTAGAAGCAAGTGGTGCGTGGGGATGACTTGTGTGCCTCTGATAAAAATCTTTACCTTTTCTTTCTTAACAAAAATGAGGGCTAACGAAAAAAATCCTGCTGACCATGATCCAATATAACAAAACGACTTTATTTTCGGAAAAAGTGAAAGGTTTAAACAGACCGGGCATAATCGTAATCATAATTACGATTAGGATTACGATTATAATCTAATTGTAATTTTTGATTACGATTAATGGTATGATTACAATCACGATTAACTATAATCATAGTCATATTTTAATTAGGTACCAACAATTTTCCAAAAAATCGTAATTTTTGAAATACGGCTTTTTTAAAAGTGTCTTTAGAAAGGGCCAATTGTGGCGACTAATTTGAGTCGACCAACTGACGAACATTTAGTCGATTTTTACCTCAAAACTCTTTATTTCATGAAACCTACCCAAAAAATGGCGTTTTTATGTTAGAAAAGGGCCCTTGAGTAGACATTTTATGTGATATTGGGTAGAAAGTCCAAATCAATCGTAAAACTGATGAAGATTTAGTCGATTATTACCTCAAAGCTCTTGATTTTATGACATTTCGCCTAAAAAGGGCGTTTTATGTTTGAAAAGGGCCTCAGAGTAAACCATTTTATGGGATATAGGGTGCAAAGTCCAATCAAGGGTAAAAACAGTCGAAGGTTTAGTCGATTTTTACTTCAAAATCATAATTTTTTAAAGGTTTTTTGAGAAACCCATTTTCGTTTTAGATAGGTACGAATTTGAAAAAATGTAAATTTTTTGAGCAAAAACTTGTTTTTCAAATTTTTCTCATAATCATTTTTTTTTTGTATTTTTAGAAAAATGCAAATTTTATGTACCTCTAATGTCTTTGATTCTTCTCTAATTTCTTTAATATTGTGATATATTTATAAAATATGATTCTGATTATAATCGTAATTATGACTACCCGCGATTTTTCCCTATTTACTCAGTTTTTAAATATTTTGAAAACCAAAGATTAATTTTTAAACAAGCGTATAAATTAAACGGAAATTTTATCATGTTGAGAGATTTAAAGGAAAGTTAAAATTCCCAGAATAAATTATTTAGGGGTGAAAGTGACGTGTGTGTGCATTATTCCACTCGTCCTTTAACACCCACACTCAAAGAGAACAAAAATTTGAATAGGGACAAATTAACATTGTTTAATTTAAAAATACATTTCCAAACTTTCAAACTGAATATTTAAAAAATGGATTTCCGACAGTTCTTTTCGCCAACTGTCGCCTTACCCATGGTTTTCCTTCGCTTATTGAAAACAATATCCACACCCTCCGGCCCATACATCTTTTGACTTATCCCTTGTTATCACTCCTTTATGCCCCTTTTCACTTCCTGTAGAACATTAAAATCCCATTTAGAAACCTGGAAAAGACTCAAGGGTTTGATTGAACTTTAAATGGGACTTTTCCTCCCTTTATTTTCAACGAGGGGTAATCAAAACTCCTCTTTTTATATCAATGAATAATTATTTCGCTGGTGAAGATATTAATTCAGTTTTTCAAGGTTCTGAGGGAAAAATAAATAATTTTTTTTAATTATAATTTATTTTAATTATTCAGCATGGATTTACCATAAAATGACTTTAATGATAATGGCATATAATTTTGTTTTAGTAGGCAGAAAATTCATACTTCCACCCTTACAAGAGGGACATCCCTTGGGCATAAAGACATTATTTTACCTTATTTTCGAGAGACGAAATTCAAAATTCAAAATTCAAAAAAAAAAAATTTTTCGGAAATCCTCTCCATTTGTGTACTGTGCTTACACCTCACTTCTTATACTTCCCCCAACCTGAACTTCCATTCTTTGTACTTCCCCCTTCTATGTTGCTCCACCTCTTTAAGTTTTCGTTGGAAACTCTTCTAACTAGTTCATTTGTATAGATTGAAATAAAAAAGTTGTAAAAGTCAATGGATTAAAAATAAATAGAAAATAGACCAAATTTACCTTGACATTAATAAAATCATTAAATTCTTTAAAGAAAAGAGTGAAAAAAAAAAATTAAAAATAAATATGCGTTGAATTATTCGAATTTTTGAAATCAATATGGAACAGTCGCTTACCTTCCTTTCTAAAGTCGTGGTACCGACTTTGGTTGTCTCGTGTCGATTCGTCATTGTGACGTCATAATGGGGAATGATGGTATATTTCAATGGTTCAACATTCAGAAATTTATCTCCTTTTCTTTTATGCTATATGAATTCCATACTGCTTAGGGTGTAATTATCTTAGAGAAACGTTTAAATTGAGCTGCTTTGAGGAAGATCCCGTAGGGGACAGCTTATGACCAATACTTTTACTCATTTTTATCAACTTATCAATAAACCTGGACAACGGAACTATTAAATTATTAGACTATTGATGATTCTCTGAAGTTGACCTTTTATTAATGCAACAGTTGTCAGGAAAGGTTACTTGTTTTTATGAAAGTTGATATTTTGAATTAATAATTCGTGCGGAATATAGACGTCTCAAAACAGTTGACGGGGGGGCTGATTACGGAAATTAGGGCGTTTTGGGTTTCAAAAGAGTCACATGACAAGAAGCAGTTAACTCCCTACTAATGTCAAGTTACAAACACAATTAACA
>JACGAQ010001197.1:0-67500 GCA_014119065.1 Orius insidiosus | reverse complement strand
TCAAGATGCGGTTTCCATAATCAAGGATTTACTTTTATCCAACGAATTTCAAAGAAACAAAACTTTTTAGACTAACAATAACTTTCCTTGTTGAAATTAGCCTAATTTCTTTCCTTGCATGAATGTTCTCATATTTTGGACAAATTGGGTAATGAGCATAATAATTTAATAACTTAATTGAACTTTTTTAAATGGGTCTTGAATTGATGTGGCCAAAACTGCGATCGTTGGCCGCAAAAAGTTTAAAATCGGTTAAAGTTCGGACCGAGGTGGCTACTGGACGCTTCCAAGGCGGATCGGACATCAAAATTCAAACAAATGATAGAGAGGTAAGATGCCTAAAAGTAGTTTCCTATATTTTTGCGCTAAAAATCATCGGAATTTTTTTGCAAAATCTCATTCTTGTTATTTTGGGAATCTTTACACGGCTTAGGGAGCAGTTTTTTCCGAAAAAAAATTTCCTTTGGTAAATGGATACCACAAAATTTGAGTTATTTTCAAACTGATTAATCACCAACTGCCAGTTATGATATCTAATGATTTTTGGTGGATAAACCACTGTTAAATTTTAATTTAATTTAAATTTGAAGGATAAATAGGAAGGTACAAAATTTGCCCCCCGAGCAGGACTCGAACCCGCATCTCCAGAATTAAAATTTAAATTAAATTAACTGCCAGTTATGTTTTCAGGATTTCCTATTGATATCAAAATAATTTCATTCTTAAATAAACTTACTTCTAAACGTACCAAAAAATGCTAGAATGAAAGGAAATAAGCAGTCACTGTCACTGTTAACAAGAAAATATCACAAAAATAAATCGGGGGATTCTCTTTTCTATACACCCCACTTTCCATACAATCAACCTGGGCCTCCCTTCCTGTCGTCCGGTTCCCTTCTACCAGAAGCGAATGATTCAAAATTAATTAATTTTTAGTATTCAAATTAGTGCTTCAACAATAAGTCTAAGATCCGTAAAACTATGAGACAATGGTGAGGTCAAAAAAAAATAAATTTGTATACTTTTTATTCATGTACACCACGAAAAATGAATAATTTTAAATGAAGATTAAAATATTTAAAAACATTCAATAGATGATAAGTAAGTTTAGAATACACAGATAAAAATTAGGCCCGTAAAAACCAAAGTGCAGATCGTGTAGTGAAGATATTTCAGTCTGTAAAAAAAAAAAAATAATAATAATTAATTAATTAATTAATTAATTCCCAAATTAAAATTAAAAAATAATTTAAAAAATCATAAATTTTGGAAGTTTCCAGAAATTCGCAAAAATTTAAAAAAAAAATTAAATTAAATATTTATGGATAAAAATTTTAATAAATTACGTTAATAATAAAATAACATTGGGGCATTTTTAAACACGAAAAACGCTAATTTCTTACTAATCGAAGGTTACATTAAAACAAAAGATATTTAAATTTTGACCTTTCTATGTGGCTTTTTCTCGCGTTATACGTTTTTTTTCTGAAATATCCTCTTTCAGGTAGTACTTCAAAGCCCCTTCGATATTCGTTAACAATAATCTTTCCGACGTAATATTCGACAAGTTTACAAAAAACTCTTTTTTGTCTTCCTCCTTGATCATTTTGGTGAGATCTTTAAAATTTTGGTTTGGAAAACTGAACGTTTTCATTTGAAAAGATGCGACCGTTGAAAGCCGTCACATATTTTTTCGTTATAGGGATCAACCTAAAAAAAGTTATTAATTTTTATAAATTTTAAAATAAAATGACTTACACTGGAGGTTTTCCGGTCATTTTAAGAATCAGGTCGAAAAATATGGAAGGCAAAATTTGAAATAAATATAAGCATATTGTATATAATTGGATTTGAAACATTTATAACTACTGGGTACCAGACTGTTTTTAACTTGGCATCTTTTCCATAATGGTTTTTTTGTATGAAAATTTCTTTGATTGAAAGTGTGAATTCGTTTCCATAATTGCAACTCAGGATTTGCAATCCTTGTTTTTCATTTCTGAAAGACATTAATGTAATGTTAAAATAATAGAGTTTTTCAGGAATCCTAATTTGCTCTTCCCGTATACGACTCACGAAACGGGAAAGGTCTTCTCGTAGAGGCTTTAAACCAGTTCAGGGAGTCGTTCCAACTCAGTTAGTTCACAATGTTCTCACTAGAGCAAAATGAATCGAAACATGGTTTTTTCTGATTAGCTATAACAGCACATAGAAATTACCTATCCCCAAAACGTTCCCGCCAATTTTCACTTAGCGTGGGTATAAAGTTTTCTTGATAGTTTTTTAATTTTAACTTCCAAAATCCAAAAAGTACGGATCATTTCTTTTTCGATTTTAGTCAATCTGTTGAGAAACTTGTTGATTTCTGAACCCGAAACTAAACGAGATAACAAATAACCTTCGTAAAATATAACCTTATGTTTCTGAGTCGAGTGAGTCGTTCAAGTATACGACTCAGCTGAGTACGACTCGAGGGATGAGGTGAGTCGGATACGGGAAGGGCAAATTACATTCCCTGAAACTCTCTATTTAAGGGATTACCTTTTGCCGACCATCCAAGAGCCGATGATAAGCCTTTGATTGCATGGTCAACGCTTATGTAGTCCAAATATGAAGTCGGGACCGATTTCATGACGCGGACAAGGCCGAGGCCCAAAATCATGACCATCGTACTTACTCCGTTTAATGTATCGCACCATCCTGCGATAGGTTCTTCTAATGCACAAGTGACTAAAAACGAAAATAAAAATTAGTCATACATTTCAGTGGGTTTCAACTCCACAGAAACAAGAAAAACAATCGAAACTCACCAATAGAAGGCCTAACTATTAAAACAGGATAATACTGGCTGAAATCATTCATAACCTGCTCCGCCATTGCTTTTGTAAGCGTGTAGGTCGAAGGATGTCCACAGAGTAACCTTAAAATTGATGTTAATCCTTAAGATCTCTTCAAAAAATTACTTGTCTTTCAAGATGGCCAACTCATCAGGATTCGTCTCCAACATATTCAACAGAACTTTCCAATCTTGCGGCGCTGGATACAATCTTTCTTCAATCGTCGTATTTTTGTCGCAGTTGCTGTACGCCGTGGAGACATACACAAAACACTGGGAAACATTTTATAAAAATATACCAAAAAAGGTTACCTTCAGTTTTTTCATAGATTTGGCAAGTTTTGCCACAGTGTATGTTCCTTTGTGTTCTGCTGAGAGAATAGATGATACTTTCAGAGAATTGAACTGCCAGCGCTATGAAAAACAATATCGACGTTCTCAGTCAAAATCTGAAGAAAATTAAATTTTCAAAAAATTATAATTTAAATTAAAGACCTCCATATCTTCTTGGCTTAAATCGAGATTTTCTTTATCAATAACGCCTTCAATCAAGTGAACTTTTTTAAAAATGTCCGGGTTAGAATTACGTAGCCTCTCGAAAAGCTAAAATTATGCAATTAATTTTTTAAAAATTAATCATTTTTTAATTACTTACAGGAAGTTCGATCATTTTCTCCCATCTTCAGATTTGTCGACGTCTTTTTTATTCCTTATAAGAATATAAGTTTGTTAATATCGGGACAAGAGCGGAGTAATTTTTCGACGAGGACTTTACCCATAAATCCACTACCGCCGGTAATAACACATTTTTATCTTTATAAAACTCCGGAATGGACGGATCTTCCATTATTGTGGGCTTCTTTGTTTGAGAATGGGCTTTCACTTCGTACAAGGAAGGGAATTGAAAGATTTTTAGCTTTTATATCAAATTTTCGATAAATTTCAATACAATGATATGGAAATTTTTTTTCTTGAAAGCTGGATCTTTACATTTTAATTGTTTCCGTTTATGTAGGTATTTTGAAGTATTGTTTTGATTTTATCACTAGTACGAACACGAAGAAATTCTTCCGCATAATTTACACTTTAGTTTTAAGAGATAACCACAGATTAAAATTAAAAGAAAAATTCGTGGCAACTTTCAGATATCTCCCAGTCAAAAATACGGAAACATGATTTGTCTTTAGTCTTCAAATATTCAAGGTCGGAATAATAAATACAACACGTGACATTTAGTCAAGTCATTTTTATTCAAATATTTTTATAAGATGAAAAGATCTGTAATTCTCTTTTATCTTTACTTTGAATTTCGTACAGTTTTTTGCGAAAGGGTCAGCTTTTTCGAAGCCAGAGCATCTAAAAGTTAACCATTATTTGACCACAGGAGCTTTTTAAGATGTCAATATAATATATCGAAAATAGACATTGAAACGTCCTTCTTTATATCGAACCATTTGTCAAAATATTTCAACTTCTTAAATAAATGAAAATAATATATTTTTTATTTGAGTATGGAAAATTTTCTTCTTCTCCTTCCCTTTTTTTCCTGTGGAAATTAAAAATTTAAATAAAAATTTAAAAAGTGGATGATTTTATAATCATTGTGAATTTCGAAAGAACAAAGAAAAATTTGTGTATTTTTTTTTTTTTTTCTTATGATGATTATTCAAATATTTTTCCATTTCTTTAGGTTTATCAATTGCAAAACATTGCATATAAATCAAAAAATGTAGGTATAAAAAGGTAAAAAAAATTTTTAGACCTTTAAAAAACTGAAGGAAGTAGACATAAGGATTTTAAAATTTGAGAAGAGTAAAAATGGATAAGTAAGTAATTTTTAAACAAATTTTATTATTAAAATTAATAAACCGGTACGCAAGCCCCTTTCGTCATTTCCTTGGCTACATTTCTGAGAAGACGCCTCCCAAAATCGGATGACCAACTTCCCGATTTTCTTCTCATTGAAAGAGTAGACGGGCAAAGCTATTTTTTTCGCCGCTGTTTTTTTCTTTTGGATCAAACTACGAAGTCGTAGATCAGCAAATCTAAAAAAAAATTTAAAGATTTTTTTCATTTTTGAATACAGTACGCTATATCCCAACATCTTCCGCCGACGTTCGGGTCATCACCGGGATCGCCGACGACCAAAAAACGCACGACGCTCGACGTTATTTTCCCCGATGGGCTCAACATTTCCTTTAAAATACTTCTTTCTTTCAAATTAAAATTCCTTGAGACGCAAAACCCTATTTTTGTTTTAAAAATTTTCTTTTTTAACAACACCTACTATGTTGGATCTATAAATAATCCGTGTTGCCGGTGGATAACCTAAAGATTCCGACATTGTATGTCCGAGGAATGAAAAATCGATAAAAAGGGCTTCGTAACAAGTTTTCAATTCCTCGACAACATCTGGGTCCAGTTCTAATCTTATAACTTCGATCACGATGTCATCCGCTTCATTCGAAAAATACTGAGGAAAAAATTATGACAAATTTAAAATCGAAAATTTTTACATTTGCACAAAAAAATCCGACGTCATGGGCTTTCTGAATATCGTAGACGTTAAATATTATGTCCTTGTTTCCTAAGCACATTTTACATTCTGAAAACTTATGGCTTCATTAACATAATTTATCTATTAAATTAACTTTTTGCCTGTAATTAAATTGTTTATAATTATAAACTTCTTGCATAATAGTGTGAAAAAATAAGAATTTAGGCGTGATTTTTAAGAGATCCTTGAAGCTATCCTTAACCAAAAGGATACCTTTCTCGTTCCTTAACTTAGGCAAAGTATTAAGTGAAAATCAAGAATTGAGCTATAAGACTAAATTCTCCTCAATTTTGGAAGACCCTCAAAAATCGTACATGAAGGGTAATGCAATACTCTTTAAAAAACCAAAAATAAATAAGCGCATACGAATTTCTCGCGATTAGTCCTCCTTATAAGCCCTAAAATTTTATAAATGAAAGATAAATTAAAACAATTTTTAAAAATTTCTAAACGTATTCCGGGGCGGATATTTCACTCGATTTCCAAACATTTGTTCGACATTTTCCGTCGCTTGATACACTTTTGTGACAAACAGAAAATTCATTTTATTTTATTCCAAATTCAATTCTACCTGCTTTTTGAGGGGAGCTGAAAAAAAAATTAATTTCTCGAATAAAAAAAAAATATTTTCTTACGTGGTTCTTGATATAGCGCCTCTGAAAACGATTTTTTAAAATAAGCCATTTTTTTAAATATATTTACCATCTCCGAATGCCTCTTGAAATGCTAAAAGTAAGAAAAAAATTATGATTAGCAATAAAAAAAAGTTGGTGACTTTCATTGAAAAAAGAAACTTTTGCCGGTAATTCCCAAATAGATCAATGACTCTTTAAGGGTCAGAAAGAAGGAAAAACCTCGTAGATCAATAGCCTTATATTGATTAAGAGGTTGAAAATTATTTCTCCTAATGTTCGAAAAAATTTCTTTTTTAAATATTCTAATAACGTAAAAAATTTTTACCTATACGTTTCGCTGCTTCCTCTATAAAAATAAAAATAATTATTTTTTCCACTATCTTAATTTTTTACCATCAAGTTCATAGACAGCTAAAAAGAAATTAGTATTTTGAACTTAAAGTTAAATTTTACGAGCTGGTAATGGTTCGGGAGGTTCCGGCAACGGCGGCGGGGGAGGCTCTTTAGGCTCTAACGGTGGAAGAGGTCCCATCGGAACTTGATCTTCAGCGTATACAGGGGCAACATCCTCTAAAAATTTTATTTAAGAAGAAATCAAAAATTATTTCCTTACCGGCATCGCATGGCCTTGGAATAGGTTCACAGACCTCTAAAAACGTATTTAAATTTTTTTTTCTTTTGTTTAATTTTTACCAGCAGGGCGGATGTATTGGCCACCGTCGCTGAATAAGTATGCCTGAAAAGGGGGATTAGAAGTGGCTAAACAATTTTTTTTATACTTCGAATCTTTTGGAGTATTCATAAGAATTACACTCATCCAAATCTTGGCTAAAATAAATGGTGATAAACATTTAGTTTTAAAAATGGAATACAAATGGACTATTTGTTCGCCCACAGGAAGCTGATATGGCTGAGTGCTTCCTATAAGTTCATTGTTCACTTTTCTTATTTTTTATCCAAAATCCATCTTTCAGAATCCATAACTACTTCGTGCCTTGTGATGCATTCATCACCAGATCCAAGCCTACAAAATATTATTGAGTACAAAAAAGTCTCCTACTTAGTTTCATCGACTCTTTTAAGCCGTGGGCCTGTATGTGCTGCGAGAATGGCGTATCTATGATTTCCTCTCTGGCCTTTTAGAAAATTAAAATATTTTTATATAAGTGAATTTACGTAGTCGAGATATTCGTAAATTAGGTCCCAGACGCAATCGAGTTCGTACCATCCACGAAGTATTCCGATGGTGGCCCCTCCGACGATTTTAGTCACTATGTAGACGTGCTTACCCGGATATTGAAATACGGGTTGCGTGTTTATGACACCTTCTCCTAAAAGCGTTGTCCTCCCTTTGTTATACTGGAACAATTTTATTGGGATTCCGTGCTGAAAATAAAATATGGAAATTAAAGTACTGATCTGAAGCAGGCTCAACAGGAGGAAGAACAATATTTTAAGGTAAAAAAATTAATCTTCTCCCAACCAGGTCACACGCAACGGGCGTGAACGGCTCAAATTTCTCCCTGCAATTAAAAAAAAAGACTACTGGAAGTCCTTTTTTCTCTGTAGGTAAACATAGGGCTTAATTATTGTCCAAACCCTATTCATTGTTAATAACCTGAGCAACGATACCTTCAGAATCCATTATTTAGCTTGAAGCTTAGATGTAAAAGTCGTTCTAATACATAGCTTACAGTTTATGCAGTATTCAATTTCTGTTGTAAATTTAAAGGATTTATAGTCTTTAAGGATTTACAGGATCATCAATTAGATTGAATAGTAAACCATTAGCTTATTAGGGAATCCATTAGTTGGAAAAACCATTGGCCCCACAAAAAACCCGCCTCGCCAGTACTTTTTGTCAAAAACAATTTTTGGGCAAGTTTTCGGTCTTTGCGCCCCAAGTTTCTAACGCCTTACATGAGCCAAATGATGGAAAAATCCACGCGTCGCATTCCCCGAGTAGACAGTCTGCGTGCAAAAAACGGGATCGCACATGTCTACCAACTGAGAAAAATGTGGCTCAGGATTCGACATGAAATTCCACGCTAGAAATATCTGACCGCCGCCATCTCGCCTAAAAGCACAATTAAAAAGCCAAAAAATTTTTTCATACAGATAATATTCAGCGTTGCTGGATACAAAACGAGGTTGACGATGTTCATGGTGAAGTCAGCTTCAAGACCCTTTTAGCCGCTTTGCAAGGCGGTGGATAATATACTGTAGCATAATCGATACCAAAATCTACACTTTTGTAAATCTTAAAAAATTTTAAAAAGGTATAAGAAGCAAAAATGAAAATATTTACCACATTTCCTACATCTTCGTCTTGCCCACAAAGACAAATCCCAAGCTTTTTTAAAAGCTGACATCCTAACGTCCTATCGGCTAGAAGATACGGATCAAAAACCTTTTTAAAAATTATAATTTTGAACAATTTTTCTATTCACCGCTCCGCCCGTCCCTCCTAAGCTCAATCCTTTCTTCTTCCCTGATTTATCTTCATATGTAAACTGCGAATCAGGGCATTCATCCTTAAAGAAAAGTTAAAAGAAGCTCAATTTCTTAAACGTACTTCATCAGGCACATAGCGAGGATAGTTAGCACTCAGATCAGGAAGGCCGTGGCCGATCACTTCATCACACTCTTCAGGCGGATACGTCAACTCGAGATCATCCATTTTAAATTTTCAAAAAAATTTAACACATTTAAAATTTTTGAATGTAATAAAAACAAAATGTTGCACTAGACTAAAAATGAATGGAACTTGCGTCATACTTCGTTATTGTCAAACCAATAATTTTCCGGATACAAAAGACATGGGAAAAATAATTTTTAATTTAGCTGCTTGCTTGTCAAAACACTCTATTTTGTATAATTGATTTTTTTAAGAGGATACCATTAAATTATAGTGGGACATGAGAAAATCGTATTCTTATTTCAGAATGGAAAAGATGAACATAAAAGAGTACTACGCAGGAAAATCGATTTTCGTAACCGGCGTTACCGGTTTTATGGGGAAAATCCTCGTGGAGAAATTGCTGAGATCGTGCCCGGACGTTAAAATCATTTATGCTTTAATAAGAAGCAAAAGAGGTTCTACGGTCGAAGAGCGGTGGGGAAAGTTACACAGTTCCCGTGAGTAGTTCATAAAATGTTAATTAGGAATTTAATAACTTTTTAGCTCTTTGATAAACTGAAAGAGATCGACGCCACCAGATTGGGGAAGGTGAAGCCCATCGAAGGACGATTGACGAAACCAATTTAGCATTGAGTGATCAAGACTTCAAAGTACGTTTTTTGTAAAATATTTTTATTTCTAAGTTTTCGTACAGGAGCTGACAGAAAATGTGGACATCATATTCCACGGTGCGGCGGCTGTCCAGTTTTCTGAAGATCTTGTATTTTCGCTCAAATATAACACTTTGGGGACCTACAATATGGCGGAGACGGCAAGGCAGTTTAAAAAATAAAAGTAAATTCAATTTATTGTTTTAATTATATTTTTGTAGTCGTTTATATACATTTCGACGGCGTACTGCAACAGCGATAAAACTACGAAGTTGAGGAAAGGGTGCACAAAAGCGCTTTCGATTGGCAAGTACTTCTGGAGCTTATGAAAACCGATCCGTACAACTTGGCAATCATGAGGGATAAGTAAGCGAGAATTGAATCTTTTGAAAAATTATTTTTTGAAGAGTTGTAGGGAATCATCCGACAACTTATACTTTAACGAAAGCTTTGGCGGAGGATGTGATGGAGCATTATAGCCAACATTATCATGTCATAATCTCAAGGCCTTCAGTTGGTAAGGAAAAGCCTGTTTGAACCTGTTTTCATGGCCTCTAAAAGTAAGCAAAAGACTTAAGATTTTCTTTATTTTAAGTTATGGGGACAATCGAAGATCCTTTTCCTGGATGGATCGACGTTTTGAACGGAGTCGCCACACAAGTTTTGTCAGTCGGATTAGGAATAGTTCGAGTCTTAAACGGTCGACCGTCCGCCCATCTTGACTACGTCAGCGCCGACCATGCCATCAAAGGATTGATCATAGCTGGATGGAAATCTGGAATAAGGTTTTCATTACAACTTAAAAGAAAATTAACCTTCATTGATTTTACAGCAATAGAAATAATGGGACGGTAACTATGAACGTGAATTACGGTAAAATATGAAACTGCACAACGGATGGATGTTGAATAACATGAGGCAAATCGCCAACGATTTCCCATCCGTCAAAGCCATTTGGTATCCGTTCATTTTATTTATTAAGAACAGATTTCTGTTTTGGTTCACTTTCTTTATTTGCAATTGGTACCGTCAATGGCCGTCGATTCTGTTTTGAAATTTCAAAACAAGGAACCAAAGTAAGTTTATATGAAAAAATATATACAGGGTGTCCGGAAACACATGGCACAACACAACTTTAAAAAATGTCACATTTTAGCGTTTTTCGCGCTAAATCCGTTGAGACTCATTTTAGTTTTTAACTCCACATCTTTTTGTCCGAAAATTCCAACTTGTATCACAAATTCAAGCATCTCCGCATTCTGCTCACGAGATGTCATCGCTAACGGCCTTTTTTCAAGTTAAAACGGAATTTTTCTTTTGATGCACAGCTACAAAAGACGCTGCAGCTCTTTCAATGGTCCGAAAGAAAAATTCCTTTAAAACCTCTAATTTATGAAATAAAATTGGGGCTCTAACTTGAAAAAAAGGCCGTTAGCGACGAAATCTCGTGATGCAGAATGCGGAAATGCTTGAATTTGTGATGATTGAAATTTTTGGACAAATATAATTGGAATTTAAAAAAATGAGTCTCTTAGATCGATTATGACTAATTTTAGCGCAAAAAACGCTAAAATTTACCGATTTTAGCGCGAAAAACGCTAAATTTACTGATTTAAGCGCGGAAAACGCTAAAATTTGACATTTTTTAAAGTTGTCAAAAATGGTCATATGAATAGTCAAATCAACTTGAAATTTTGCGCAGATTATGAATCTGAAATAAAAATTGGGTTCATTTGAAATAACGAAGTTAGGTTCTGTTGGGGACACCCAGTATATCCAAATGCATTTTAAACTACACCATCTAATTCTTTGATTTAAATTAAGGGGGGTTTACATTTAACTTTTTTCATAAAAAAAACTTTTTAATGCTCTCCCAGACGTGTGCCATTTGTTTCCGGACACCCTGTATACCGGTATAAATAGCCTACGTAAACGTATAACGTCGCACCGTCGTTGAAAAACATGAAAGTGAAAATCAGGAGAACAGAAACTAACAGGAGCTCCTCCCCAGACGTTCCTTTATTCTCCACAAGGAGCTCTCTACTTCCCGCCAATTTTAAAATCTCTTCTCCAACTCTTTTTTTGCAGACTGATGAAAATGATGGTGAAATACACCCAGCTCTACTGTGGACCTTTGAAAGCATTTTTAAACAATACTTATTCATTCCCGAACGATAACTTTAATACACTCATCAATAGTATAAAAGAAGAAGACAAAGACGATTTCAACATCGAAATAAACAAATATTCTCTAAAAGACTTCGTGTATGCAAACTGCGATGGCGTTTACAAATACTATCTGAAAGAACCAAGTTTTCCTGAACGACAAAAACATGTGGAAAGGTAATTTTTGAAAGTATACTATTTAAAAATAATTTTTTGTTTTAGATTGAAAAAAATACATTACACAACCTGCTTTTTTTTAATTGTCTTCACTTTTATGTTGCTTTTTAAATATTTTTTAATATCTAAGATTCTAAATAAATAAACATTATTACCTCCTATAATCAGATCTGAAATGGAGAACATCCTTTTAGCACAAATACATTAAGTATAAATTAATAACTTCTTTAAGAAAGTTAAAATAATCTAAATTATTTCTGCAATAAGTGTTTAACACATTACCTTGATAAAGTGGATGTTTTCAGAGTTACTTCAACAAAAGGCCTTTTTTCATTTTAATTTGAGCAAAAACTTTAAAATTTATTATAAAAATCATTTTCAAAATAAATATTACCATTAAAATGAGCCTACTATGGACTCCGTCCGATCAGTATAAAAAGCGCTTTGAACTTACGGCAAAATGAGGAGCCATTAAAAAATCTAAAATTACACAGATTTTGGACCATATCTCCTAAACTATAAGTTCTAGGGGGAAAAGTTTAAGTATTTTTAATTGGAAATTGCATAAAGATTAATTTTGCTTAGTCTTTATCTCGCTAGGGCCAGTAGTTTTCAAGTTATTTGATATTATGTCTAAAATGTCATAATAACAAAACTTTGTTTTTAACAGTTGTAACTCCTAAACCGTTCACTTTTTGAAAGTTACGTCCTAAACGCTTTTTGTTAGAAATCTTAAGTAGATTATTTTTATACTAAATATGTTTTTTGCTAAACCTCATAGTTTTTGAGATATTTGATAAAAAACACTTTTTGAAACTACCTTTTTAGCATCAATAAGAGCACCAGATAGAACATAAAAAAAGCTTTTCTATTGAAATATCCTGACTTAGCAGCAAATTGTTGAGGATATAAAAAAGAGGAGTAAAAATAAACAATTTTTGATTTTTAAGAATGTACTTACAGTTTTTACAAGAAAATGGAAAGAACATGTAAAAAGTTTAGTTAACAGTTGAGAGATTTAAAATTGAAGTACTATTTTTCTTAAGCGAAAAGCTAGATGAAATTTATCGATAAAAACTATGAATTGAAGATGGATGAGGAGGAGGATGAGTGGTCCAGTACTGCGCCTGGTCTGTGTAGCCAGTTTGGGCGGATATTGAGGAGGAGCCGTCGGGTAATAACCAGGAGCAGCCGTAGGATAAGAAGGTGTAACATAACCCCCAGCGCCATATGCGGCACTTCCATTTGGTGGTGGCGGAGGAGGAGGTGCTGACGCTGCAGCGGCAGCATTTGGAACCGAAGACTAAAATAATTTAAATAAAAACATATGAAAATTTGAAAAGGTTATCTACTCACCGGATGATAATGGCTTATAGGAGGTGGCTGTTCCTGCTGAATCTGAACCGTTATCAAATTTGATCTCGGCTGGTTTCGATACTGAATCGGATTTTGCTCATTCTGCAATTTTTATTAAATATAAGAGAAAAAAATGTGTAAAACTTACAAAATTAACTCTTGGGTCATTTTGAGTAGGAGCTTGGGGTATTTTGCGAGGTGGAGGCTGCGAAGGTATCAGCGGTGAGACTTTTGAAGGCCCTGGGTCTTCCCAGTGGCATGCCGATGATTGATATGAGCCTAAAAAAAATTTTTAAATTAAAAACCTGAGAAACCCAATTACCTGAAGGTCTCTTTGAGATAGATAAGTTCTTCTGCAGCCGCTATTGCCATAGCGAGTTCCGCCATGGGTGCACATGAAGACAGTGCCTAAACCAGTTTGCTCAACCCGAGTTACAGCTTCCATACAACGAGGGCAAACTTTTTCTTCCTCTCTTCCACATGAAAGGCAAAAAACATGCTTACATGGGATCTGAAAATCAAAAACTGTTTTAAATTTGGGAACTTTCAAACTAAAAAATGTGTTAAAACTGGGTTGAAAGTTATCTTTTACAAGATAGAATATAAAATACCATTCTTCCATAGCTGAGAATAGGCTTTAGACATTTGTCGCAACAATGAATCATCGGATTAAGAACTTTTTCGCCGATTAAAGAGACCCTGTGATCCCAGCGAAGTCGCAGCATCGGCTCCGGAGGTCCTCGATTAATCGTAAACGTCGGGGCTTCCAGCTGCGAAATATCGGCTTCCATATCGACTGAAACAAAATTCAAATCAAAAACCTAAGCTTTAATCGACTTACAAAAATATCTTTCAAACGTCAACATTTTTGATTATTAGATAAGGACTTTTGACAGTAAACAAATTAATCAGCTGTTTATTCTATTTTTATAATAAAATTAGTCAGATGGTCAATGCTTACTAAATTCACTTTTCGGCGGAAAGTTTTCGTCGTGCGATTCCGACATGAGCTCCGTCTGATTGTCATCTTCGTCGCTTTCTATGACCTAAACGAAAATAAAAAGGGCATTAAAAAAATGTAAATAAAACAAAAAGGGCATACTTTTACATTTTTTTAGCTCGCCCTCTTGTCATCCCTCCTCTTCGCCCTCGCGTCCCTCGAGCTCTTCCTCGCCCTCGACCTCTCATCCTGCTTATTCAGAGCGTCCCTAAAAATTTAATAAACAACAAATAAAATTAATACCCAAAGAATTATTTAGTCCTTAGTTCTAAACAAACAATTTATCACATCCAAGAAAATCTACAATATTTAAACAAAATTAGGGATAAGGGACGGTTAACTAATGATAATTAACTGGCTAACTTATTATATTTAGAGAAGAAATAAAATGAAAAACGAAGGAAATGTAAATTTTATTCAAAAGTTAAATAAAAATTAAGATAGATTATAGTAAAGCTTAAATGCTCTTTTAATGAGAAAATATTACCACCTTAGGCTAATTTGAACATCACAATATTATAAGCGAATTGTCAAATAAAACAAAATATTCGAAAAATAAAATATCCACAGAAACCTTCTCTTCCGGCTTGACAGGAATCGGTCGAAGACAGAGAATCCTGGTGTGGAGAAAACGCACTGGGCGGTCAAGTTCAAGCATCCTTGGCTTTTCAACTTCCTCATTTTTTCTTCTTTTCGTCGAGAATAAATTGGTTTTCTCGTGTTAGCTTTGTTCCAACCGCAGTTCGAAACTGGTTTGAAACTCCTGAAGCATGCTCACGGATTTGAACGTCAGATTTGACGGGCAAACGATTTGAGCGACGTCATCTTTGAGTCTTAAGTCCTTCTGCACATGCTCCAGGAGTTTCAAACTGCGTTGGAACAAAGCTATTATAAGGGAAATGGGGATACGCCCAGCGGAGGCTTTCTCCATTTACCTTACTTTTTCTTTCTTTTTTTTTCATGGTGCACCTAATTCAACGAACCCCCTCGATCATAGATGTCTGGGGCCTTCTTTGCTGGAACCAGATTGGCAAAATTTTATTCATAATAACAATAATTATGCTTAAAATTATGCATAATTAAACACAATTATACATATTGCAGTTGTGCTTAACAATTATGCATATTGCACTTGTGCTTAACAATTATGCATATTGCACTTGTGCTTAACAATTATGCATATTGCACTTGTGCTTAACAATTATGCAGAACTTCCTACTTCCTATGAAAGCTAGTAGACTGCTTAAAATATTGAAAGGAAAAACAAAGAAAGCATTTAAATAAATTATTTATTACACAGTACACAAACATCTAAAAAAAATCTAAATTTATGACGAGCTATTAAAAATCATTTATCTGATTACTAATTGCTTTAGGATTTTCCAAATGAACATGATGAGATCCATCAACTTCAATTCCGAACAGTTTGTTATTACTAGATAGCTCAATAGATTTCAGATCTCTTTTATATAAGTCGAGTCTTTTTCCAGAAAGGACGCCTTCGGAAGCCCGTATCGACAGGACTGGACATTTGATTCTTTTTGAAGCCGCTTCAATAAATTCGAGAGGGAACATTCCCTGAAATTTAGAAAGCAATCGAAGATCGGCACTTCTTACAAACTTCCCTGAAGATACCTCGATAACTTCACGTTTTAATAAAGCATCATAGGCATCTTCAGATAACATAATTCCTTTAGATTTTCTAAAATTTATGAAGTCATCAAAATGCTTTTGGCGAGAGAAGCAATATTTTCGATTTCTTGATTATCTAAGCAGTTTTGTAAATGCTTAATGTATCTTTCAATGGGTACTGCGATGTTGTAGCGAGCGCAGTCAATACTGACATATTTGTTGACATCCAGGATAAATCGCTGAATAAAAAATGATAAACTGCTACCAAATGAATGTCCTAGAAGATCGACTTTTTCCCATTTAAAGTGCTCTTTTATGAGCAACCTGAGCCAAAAAGGATGTCTAAATAATTATATTGAGTCCCAGGTGGAAGATGAGATGATAATCCATGCCCAGGAATATCGATCGTGAGAAAACTTTTGACATCTAAAAGAGGTACAAGGCGATCGAACGTTCCGCAATTGTCGAGAAGGCCATGCAAACCGAGAATCGGGCGAACGTCTTTTTCCCCCCACCATTTACCTAAAAAAACAAAAATAATTGTATCAGAATACATAGGGAGGAGTCATGATAAAATTTTTGAAAAATTCTTTATTTTAAAAAACATTGAGAAAATTATTGATTAAAGGAGCAACATTGTTGGGATGTTCAAGATGTACATGATGACCTCCATCGACTTTTTCATGTTTTATCATGCAGGTTTTCTTCATAATTTCTATTTGATTCTCAACTTCTGCCAGATATTTTCCAAAATGAAGACCTCCTTCTCCAGGCACACTTATGTTTAAAACTTTACAAGTTATTTGGGAACATAAAGCTCTTATGAATGAATCTGTAGGTCGCCCTAATGTAGATACTTTTAATGCAGGGTCATGTGAGAACCTGAATTTTCCAGATCCAACGTTGATGACACCTCGTTTTAAAAGAATCTGACAGCTTTGTTCTGAAATTGGGAGTTTAATACTTTTCCTCATGATGAGAGTATGTTTTAAACATTCTTCTAAGAGAAGCCTTTATTTGTTTTCTGAGATGTTCTCAATGATTCGAGTTGATCCATTGTTTTTCTAGATGAAGACACAGTTCTGTCAGGCTGTTCTCGGTTATGAACTCTAGCACAATCTATGTTGACCATTTTATCAACTCGATCAGGATAGATCCCTGAATAAACGAAGAAAAGGCTACTTCCGTACGAATGTCCGATAAATGAAACTTTGTCCCATTTGAAATAACCGTCGATTAAGTATCGCAGGAGGACAATGTTATCTAGATAATAAGCGCAGAGTGATGGAGGACGATGAGATGATAAACCGTGTCCGGGCAAATCTATGCATAAAGCGCTCTCAACTTCCAAAAGAGGGATTAAATTGTCGAAACTTCCGCAGTTATCAAGCATACCATGTGCTAGAAGTAAAGGCTGCTTGTTTTGGTTCCCCACCATTTCCCTAAAAAATTTTTTCAACAAATGATTAAAAAATAAATATAAAGATTCTAGCTATTTGAGCTGTCAAAAGCAAGAAAGAGTGTTAATTTAACTGTCTAACATTAAAAGGAGCATTTGATGAAAATTGGAAAATAGTACAACCGCAGCGAAATTAAAAAATGCTAGACAGTCAGTTCTCTGCCAGCTCTCGACATCTTCAAGTTAACTACAAAAGGAAGATTCTGCGAAAATCTGGTGAAAATCAGACGAATGCTTCAATTATATCCTTCAAGTTAACTACAAAAGGAAGATTCTGCGAAAATCTGGTGAAAATCAGACGAATGCTTCGTTTGTTTCGGAAAAAACTGGACAGACGGCAGGCACCTCAATTTTCCTCTATGGGGTCTACAAAACCCTCTCCCAAAACCAAACATAGAGGGTATTACAATAACTTCTTTTTGAGAAACGACTGAAAATGTTTTTGGTCAAAAATGGAAAAATAAAAGATCAAATATAGTCATATTTTAATTATTAAAAATTATTTATTTGAACAAATTTTAAAAAGATACTATGTTTTAATTTTGACCTAAATTTGGAGTAGAGGTCGACTATCATTTGAGGCATATCCATATGAAGATGGTGATTTGCATCGATTTCATGATATTCATAAGTTCTGGCATGTTTTTTGATGACGTCGAGTATTTGAGGTGTATTCTTAACTCCAGAATCAAAATTTTGCTTTTGGTCGCTTTGATGAGAGCGACGTCGCATTTGACGTTTTCAGCGAACTTGTACGCTTGTGCGGAATTGATGAGAAGAATATCGGGGGCTTTAAGTCTTTGGTCACGTGTAAAACTGACTTTTCCATCAGGCATCTTTTCTACGCCGCGTTTCATTAGAATTTCAGCGGTCGTCGGATTCACTGAACCTTTTGTTCCGATGACCCATTTGTTTTTCGCTTCCTCCCATGTGTATGTTTTCGATTTCTTCTGATCTCTTTTGGCCAAAGCGATCTTTTTATCGATAACTTTTCCAATATTCTTTGCCCTTTTGGCTTCATCTTTATATGAATACAAAAGGTAATCGACGCCGAAATAACTGGCGACGTCATCAGGGTAGATCGTCGAATACATAAAGCAAGTCGCCGATCCGCCAGAGTGTCCGAGTAAATGTAAACTGTTGAGTTTATAATGAGATTTTATCATCCTCAACATGGGGACGGAATCGATAAAATAATAATTTTGAAAGGGAGGGATGTGCGATGAAAGTCCATTTCCAGGAACGTCGATTGCTAGAAGGGAATATTCGTCGGACAGAAGATTCGCAAACGGATCCCAAGAGCCGGCATTGTCTTGCCAACCATGGACAGCGACTATGGGCTCTCTGTCTTTCCTCCCCCACCATTTCCCTGCAACAGGGGGCATTCTTTGTTTTTAAAAACTCCTACTTTACAAAAAAGAAAACCCGAATATTTTTCTCATGCGCAGTAAAAATGATTATCAAAATTTCCTAAAACTTCCTAATTTAAGCAACTCAATTATTTTTCATTATATAAGTCTTACTACGCAAATCGAAAATATAAAGTATACTAGAATTCAGATAGAATTCATATTCATGAAGCTAAAACTTGTGAATGGTGGAAATGAATTCACAGCTGATAAAACTGCGATTAAATCATCAGGTTGTCAGGAAAACTGTCGTTAAGTTGTGAGTATCGCCACAGCTTTATCAAACGGCAGTTAAATCGTCAGATTATTGGTACATAAAACCATCGTCAAAGTAACAATTGTTGATAAAACTTACTGTCATTGTCAAATTGTGTTTTTTGCCAAACTATTGTCAAATTGTCAATAAAACAGCCTTTAAATTGTCAGATTGTGGGTAAAAACTGCCGTTAAATCTCCAGATTGTTGATAAAACTGTGGTCAAATTGTGTTTTTTGCCAAGCAGTTGAAAATTGTCAAATTGTTAATAAAATAGCCATTAAATTGTCAAAATATTAATAAAATAGCCATTAAATTGTCAAATCGTTAATAAAATAGCCATTAAATTGTCAAATCGTTAATAAAATAGCCATTAAATTGTCAAATCGTTAATAAAATAGCCATTAAATTGTCAAATCGTTAATAAAATAGCAGTTAAATTTGTCAAACTGTAAATAAAATAGCTGTTAAATTGTCAGATTGTTAATAAAATAGCCGTTATATTGACAAATTGTTGGTAAAAACTGTTGTTAAATGGCCAGATTGTAAAATTATAATTAAATCACCAGAATGTAGTGGAAAGTTTCATAAAATTGTGTTTTTTGTCAAGCTGTTGAAAAAATTGTTAATAAAATAGCCGTTAAATTGTCAAAATATTAATAAAATAGCCATTAAATTGTCAAATCGTTAAAAAAATAGCCATTAAATTGTCAAATTGTTAATAAAATAGCCGTTAAATTGTCAAAATATTAATAAAATAGCCATTAAATTGTCGAATCGTTAATAAAATAGCCATTAAATTGTCAAAATGTTAATAAAAGTCAAATCGTTAATAAAATAGACAATATTGACAAATTGTTGGTAAAAACTGTCGTTATATGGCCAAATTGTCAAAATGTTAATAAAATAGCCATTAAATTGTCAAATCGTTAATAAAATAGCCATTAAATTGTCAAATTGTTAATAAAATAGCCGTTAAATTGTCAAAATAATAATAAAATAGCCATTAAATTGTCAAATCGTTTAATAAAATAGCCATTAAATTGTCAAATCGTTAATAAAATAGCCGTTAAATTGTCAAATATTGTTAATAAAATAGACATTATATTGACAAATTGTTGGTAAAAACTGTCGTTATATGGCCAGATTGTAAAATTATAATTAAATCACCAGAATGTTGGGGAAAGTTTCATCAAATTGTGTTTTTTGTCAAGCTGATGTAAAAATTGTCATATTGCCGTTATATTGCCAAGCCGTTGTCAAATTAGCCAAAACAGTCAATTAATTAGTCAAAATAGCCGTTAAATTGTCTAACTGTTAATAAAATAGCCGATAAATTTTCAAATTGTTAATAAAATAGCCGTTATATTGAGAAATTGTTGGTAAAAACTGTTGTTAATGGCCGGATTATACAATTGTAAATAAATCACCAGATTGTAGAGAAAACTGTCGTCAAATTGTGTTTTTTGTCAAGCTGTTGAAAAAATTGTTAATGAAATAGCCGTTAAATTGTCAAACTGTTAATAAAGTAGCTGATAAATTTTCAAATTGTTAATAAAATAGCCGTTATACTGAGAAATTGTTGGTAAAAACTGTCGTTAAATGGCCGGATTATACAATTGTAAATAAATCACCAGATTGTAGAGAAAACTGTCGTCAAATTGTGTTTTTTTGTCAAGCTGTTGAAAAAATTGTTAATAAAATAGCCGTTAAATTGTCAAAATGTTAATAAAATAGCCATTAAATTGTCGATAACACCTGTCGTTAAATGGCCAGATTGTAAAATTGTAATTAAATTACAAGATTGTTGGAAAAGCTGCTGTCAAATTGTTTTTTTTTTTTTTTTTTTTTTTTTTTTTTTTTTTTTTTTTTTTTTTTTTTTTTTTTTTTTTTTTTTTTGCTATACTACATATTGGCGAATTGTTAATCAAACAGTCGGAATGACTCTAAATATATTCATATTCACAAGTTGTAGCATCATAAATATTTCGTATTGATACTTCTGAGCATAAAAAAGCCCAATTCTGCCATAAAATTCATAATACCTGCAATGTGTCCCCAAGGAACTGGTATTCTGACTTCTTCAACATTTCTGACGTCAATCAGAGCAGTGCGAGTCGTAGAAAATTTTCTCGCTCCAACTGAGAGTCGCAAGAGTATCGGACTGAATTTAAACATTTTAAAACCTGAAAAACAAATGAAATTCACTCAAAATATTTTCTTTTGTGTTGGTAGAAGTTATCTTTAGAGAATAACTTAAAATACCAGGCATATCAAAACTTTTTTTTTCTTTCTAAAAGAGGCCATGCGTCAAGGATAAGCCTTAGGACGCACAAGATTTTATTTGGATGGTATTGCGCAAGATTGTAAGGGCCAATTTTAAATAAATTAAATGCTAAAACATCAAAAATAGAATATTTCTTACATACCTAATAATAAAAAATTTCCTTTTAACTTATAAAACGTGCATAAAATGAGTCACCATTTTTTTAATCAAACGACGACCTTGTTTATTTTCACCAGACACAATGAACTGTGAAGACAAGAGTTTTTTCAGTTCAATTTTCAAGACACTTTAATTAGTTATCTGATAATTGATAACATTGATAATAGAAAAAAAATTAGTGCGCGCACAGTGCGCGGCTGATTGGTGGTAACAGTGGGGGAAATTTAAAATGTCAGAATCGACAATAACCATCGACAAAATAATTCAAGTGGAGCCCAATAATTTAAAAAAACTAGGTATTTCCGACATTTCTGTATTTTCAGAAAAGCCTGGGAGTTTTCACCCTATTTTCCAGGATTTTCAGGAGTTTTTCTCGGTTTTTTTTGGCATCAAAACCTAAGAGTGGATTTTCTGGAATTTTTCTAGGTTTAATGACAAAATCCCATTTTTGCCGGATCGTAGGAGTATTCCTCGGTTTTTTAACAATGAAAAAATCGCATTTTTACATGGTAAAAAAAGCGTTTTACCCAAATCTTAATAAATTTCAGTCATAAATAAAATGATGGTCTTAAAACGGTCATAAAATAAAATGAAGGCGCATTTTATGATTTTGATATGCAATAAAGATGAAGTAAACGGTGCAGCATGGCCATCGGAGTTGAAAGGAGAGTTTGAAACGTTTTAAATTTGGGAGCGATTTCTTCGTCCAATCAGATTTAAAAAATTTAAAGGACTACCCATGCCAAGTTTTGTATTAGATGAAAATGGATCTGCTATTGAAACACTGCTTGTTCGCCTTTAGTTTTAAATTTATAAGAATCTGAAAATAAGTTGATTTTAAATTCTGTTAAATGCAAGTGAATATAAAATGGATGATGTTGATTAGAGTTTTCGAAATTTCCAATTGATTTATTTTTGGTGACTGATCCTGCTACTTCTTGAGGAGCGGTGAAACCTACCGGGATAAAAATGAATGAATTTGATAACAGAAGCCAACCTGGCAACCCAGAAACTCAACGTACGTTTTGTTGTCGAAACAAATAAAAACGGCGCGAGTGACATATTTGAGTAAAATCGGAGGATGCACCGGGCGGATATAATGAACGGGTTTACTTCGGAGGAAGATTCCCGAGGCCCTTCGGACCAGACGTGCGCTCTCGTCGAGGACAACCACAGATGCCATCGAAAAGCGGGGAACGCTTCGTACAGCAAGCGGATCCAGAAGATCGTCTCTCAGCGAAAGTTGAAGCTCCATCTCGACCATGGAACCCGTCACATCTACATCTGCGACTATCACAAATCCGTCATTCAGTCCGCTCGTTCGAAACGCGGCACCAACAAATATTCCGACGACGATTCAGACACCGAAACGCCCGAAGTCGACCTCTCCCAGCTCTCCGTAAACACTTGAGGCGATACAAAAAACATTTTAACGTCAACACCAAGCATGGACTTAACAAAGCTCAGCTCGCCGAGAAGTTAACTCATCACTTCAAAACGATCCCGATCACCGACAAAACTGAAAAGTCCATCACCAACCGCTTTATGTACTTGATGAGAACCAACGGGAACAAGCTCGACAGGAAAAACGGTTCCGATACCACATAGCGTCACGACCCAGGGCTACAGCAAAAGGCCACTTGTAAAAAAAAATTCAATGTACAGAATTCTAAATTTATCTCTTCGTTTTTGACTGAAAAGTATTTAAATCAGGGGTAATTTTCAAAATTCGTTTTGTTTTTCTTACTATTTTTTAAGTTTTCAGTCCTGCTTGGCTGAGTAGGGCATCTTCTTATTAATCATAATTACGGTTACAACTGTAATCATTGTTATTAAGATTACGATTACAGATATGATTACTATTCACGATTATCCGGAAAATCGTATTTTTTCAACAAATCATATAGAAATTCGTATTTTTGAAACAATTTTTGGAAAATTACATTTCTATTTGAAAAAGTCATATAATTTTTACAATTTTTGGAGGAAATCATATTTTTAGGTAAATTTTTTTAAAGTATATTTTTTACTAAAATAAAATTTTCTCTCAAAATTGTTTTAAAAAATTGATTTAAAAAAATCGTATAAAAAAGTGATTTAAAAAAATCGTATTAAAAAGATAATATTAAAAATACAACTTAAAGAAAAGAACATCGTTCTGGAAAATCGTTAATAAAATAGGGTTACAATCATAATCGTATTTGTAATCATAATAAAAATATGATTAGAAATGTAATTTTAATCTAATTTATGATTACGATTCTGCTCTACTCTACGGCTTGGAACTAAGAAATATCCCATTTTTTAAAAATAGAAGTTATGAATCATTTGAGCCTCCATAAACCAATTTTTTTTAAATATCCCTCTACTTAAAAGTTGAGATCCAAATTGTTCATTTTTTTAGTGTCTTGATTTTTTTGAAAGTTATATTTTAAATTTTGATGGTTATTGTTCTAATTGTCTTGATTTTTTTAGTTTTAAAATGCCCAATTGAAACCCTGATAAACTATTTACTAATATTATTTTTAAGAAAAGCTTTTTATTTATTTTTGGGTGTACCTATTTTGTATTGTTTTACAGGTTGTACATTTTGTTCAAATCTTGTAAATTTTTAAAATACATCACTTGTGTACTCGACGTTTTTTTAAATTATTGGATTACCCTCCATGTAGTCTACCGATCATAAGGTTTTCTGTGGTGCCACTAAAAAATTAATGTTTTCTTTTTATCAATCAAAAGAAAGTTATGTGATACCCTTGACAGATGGGTTTGGGAGAAATATAGGGGTATAGAAGAAAAATAAATTTAAAAACTATTTATTATTTTAACAATGAATTAATAAACTTTTTATTGTTTCTTAAAACTTTTTGGTCTATCGAGGATAATCCATTGGCGAATGAGACAGCTTGACCAAGTCCTAAAAATTGATAGTCCATAAGAAAAATAAAAAAACGATTAAAAGAAATTACCTGTGCCGCAAGCTACTATTCTGGATGCGATACCTGTTTCTAAAGATTCTTTGGCTGAAATATGCCTTCCTGTCATAACCCAATCTAATGTTTTTCTATTTCCAAATAATTTATTTAACCGTTCAATTTGGTTTCTAGAAGTTGTGATTGAAGATCTTTTATTATAAGTTGAAAAAACTGCGGTGTCTTCCATGATTACAAAGTCGCAAAAAAGCGCCAAATCAAAGGCATGCCCTATCGCAAATCCTGATACCCCAGCGACAAGGATTTTCTCAGATTTTATATCACAGATCTGAAATTAGTATGAATATAAATACATGGTGCATCAGCTAGACCAACCAATTATCTGCAAAATTTTGGACATGATGAAAAAATGTTAAGCTAAAATTTT
Source organism: Orius insidiosus (assembly GCA_014119065.1). NCBI lineage: Eukaryota > Metazoa > Arthropoda > Insecta > Hemiptera > Anthocoridae > Orius > Orius insidiosus. The sequence goes on along the minus strand of JACGAQ010001197.1, from coordinate 42,921 downwards.
GCGGGGGATCGATTTGCATCATCAGTTTATTACTTTTTCGCTAGGTCAAAAATTTTGTAAAATAACGGCTGGTCCACTCTACTAGCTTTGTATGAATAATAATACGCATAAATATGATGCCAAGAAGCAACAATATCCTCACTGATTTAAAAAACTAACAACTCCAACAATTTGCATAATTTAAATTACATGTTCATCAATAGTTTCTAAAAGTTTGGGGTCTTTTAAGACGTCGTTTTCATCAATTCGGACGAAAAGTTTCCCATTTCACCATAAATGACGGCGATATTCGAGCATCATCTGAATCGAATTTATCAATTTCTTTTTTGAGCTGTTGGATTATGTTTAAATTTAAGTAATTTTTATCCGGTCGATTTATACCTAGAAGTCTCACATTTCCCTTTGTTCGGACAACGATTTCACCGTCTAAAAGCATTAAAAAAATGATTAGTTTTATAATTACTGCTAATAGTGATAAGCTAAAAATGTAGACATGCTCAACATAAAAAGGATAAAATTTTAACCTGATATTAGACGTTTTTGTAACAAATGTCCAAATCTCAATGTGCTTTTCGAGGAATTAAGTGATAAACGGTTAAAATGTACTTGGAAAAAGCTATTGACTAAAGGAACCCTTGGAATATTCATCATCTTTAAAAGGAAAATATACTTAATGTCAATAAACGTAAAATGCGTATAGTTTACAAAATTTAAACTTGATGATAAGAATGATAAACTGATAATGTGATAACGAGGGTTCTCGAGGCTGTTTTCTGAACAGGCTGCCCATCGATGTCCACAAGAATTTGGCGACCAAAAATTCTCTTTTTGAAATATCATCATGAACAAATTGTTGGCTCAACAAAATTGTTGAGCTTTTTTCTCGGTTTAATGGCTCCTAAAAAATTATTTTTATGCGTTTTTCTTGGTATTTTGTCCCAGAAACCACCTTTTTTTGGTTTTTCAGCATAAAATCCTTAATTTTGATACGTTTTTCTCAATTTTTGGCTAAGAGAAACCCTAGATACCCGATTATACGGGGTGTCCGGAAACACATGGCATACGTCTGGGAGAGCGTTACAAAGTGGTTTTATGAAAAAAGTTAAATGTAAACCCCCATTAATTTTAATCAAAGAATTTACGGTGTATTTAAAATGCGTTTGGATATACAGGGTGTCCCGAACAGAACCTAAATTCGTTATTTGAAATGAGAACCCCTATTTTTTTATTTCGGATTCGTTATCTACGCAAAATTTCAAATTGATTTGACTATTCATATGACCATTTTTGACAACTTTAAAAAATGTCAAATTTTAGCGTTTTTTGCGCTAAAATCCGTTAAAATTGACCTCAGAGACTCATTTATTTTAAATTCCACTTCTTTTTGTCCGAAGTTTTCAACTATCAAAAATTCAAGCATCTTCGCATTCTGCAGTAAGTTGGCGACGAAATCTCGTGATGCAGAATGCTTGACTTTTTGATAGTTGGAATCTTCGGACAGAAACAAGTGGAATTTACAAAAAGTCTCAACCGATTTTATCGCAAAAAACGCTAAAATTTGACATTTTTAAAGTTGTCAAAATGGTCTTATGAATAGTCAAATCAACTTGAAATTTTGCGTAGATTACTAATCTGAAATAAAAAATTGAGGTTCTTCTTTGAATTATCGAAGTTAGGTTCTGTTTGGGGCACCCTGTACTCGTATATCCAAACGCATTTTAAACTACACCATCAATTCTTTGATTTAAATAAAGGGGGGTTTACATTATTTAACTTTTTTTCATAAAACCACTTTTTAACGCTCTCCCAGAGTGTATAGTTTTTTCCCAGTTTTTCGGCCGAGAAACTCTTGTTTCTTCTTATGTTTGGGCATTTTTCTTGATTTTAATTTTTTTAAACTTCGAGGGCCGGTCGCTGACCCACGCTCTAAATTAGCATCTTTTTCACGGGCTTCTCTTCCTAGAAGACCGGACTTCTAGAAATTCTTCTCAATACTTAAGATGTTCGGGCGAAATCTTTTTGGGTATTTTTCCGTTTTCCCTGAAATAAAATCCTGGATACACCTTTTATCACAAAAATGTTATTATTTCACTTGTTACGACGCCTCGAAAGGGGAAGAATGAATTCGGTTTCGAATTAGAGAATAATCGATCAAACAAAAACGACAAACTATGATTCACGTTAAAACCATGGGCACGAAAATATTTAAATGTTTCTTTCTATGAGGGTGGTTAAAAAAAATGCGTCTTCGAATCCCTCGACTACACACGCCTCCACTTTTACACGCACTCGCACACACAATTTTCCGAACTATTTACGTCTATCTTTTCTACTCCACGCACGCATAATTCCACGAATTGATCTCATCCTAAAGTTTAAATTACAGGGGAAAAAATGTAGTTCAGGAAAATATTATTGAGAGCACAATAAAGAAGCGGAAATTGGTTTGCAGAGGAAAACCGCCTTATCCTTGATTTTTTTTCCTTTTCCTTTTTCTATTTTAAATTAAAAATTCAATTACGATTGTTGGTTTACTATGAAAAAAAATCCGGGAGATCAAAAAAATTTTGAAAAGATGATTCTTTCAAAAAAGACACGAACTCAGGAATCCAAGTTGAGCAACCGTCAACAAACGGAAGGTCAATGTCGCAACGAAACCTGAAACGAATAAGTTTTAAAATTTTATTTAATTTTAACGTTTGTTTAAAATGGCTCAATGTGATAATTTTTCGTCCCTATAATCGGAGACACTTTTTCATTATCAAGGAAGAAAAAAAAAGAGTCTTCGCCCAGCCAGGCCACGCACAACGGGCAAGAACACCCTGAATGTCTCCCTTCTACATTTTTCGAAGAACATTTTTTTCCCCAATAAATTCCATAAATTATGTGTGGTATTTGGTAAAAATTTGATGAAGATGGGATCAATGGAACGGCCGTAGCGCGTTAAACATTTAGACTGACATGTCTCCATAATTTTTGCGAATTTCGAAAAACTCATCTTCAGGACGGTTCTGTGAAATTAGGTGAAAATAAGATGAAAATTGCGGCCGTGATGCCATCTGGAAAAACTGGCGACGGACGGCCGGCACCACAGACAAGGTCATCATCGGTAAAAAAACTGTTTTCCTCTAGTTCAGAGACGCCATGGAGGTATCACAATAACTTCTCTTTAAGGAATTTAATTCGAATAAACCACCCACTATGATAGTTTTAAGGAACCTTGAAAACCCAGAAGTACTCAGGTCCAACATTATCAAAATTGCCCATTTTCGATAGAAAAAAACTTATCGACAGTAAATAGAGGACGAATTTTACTCACGAAAATCGCGTGACTAAAAGTCTTCATACTTCTTACAAATTAGACCGGTTGTTTGCCCCACATTCGGTCTTAAGTCATTTTAAAAAGGTTTATTTCAAAAAAACGCAATTATTTAAGTAGGTTGTAGTATATTTTATAATTAAATACATTTTTTTAATTTTCTTTGGCGGATTCGTTGCTTTTTTGGAGAAACGCCATCGCCGCGTAGGCGACGAAGACGACGTAGCCGACGGTCGAAAGGCTAATAAAACCGAACGTCGCTCCAGTCAGTAATAGAACGCAGAATAAAAAAATAAAGGAAGAGTTTCGATAATTTTAACGCAGGGTTGACTCTCGTTTACGTCGACGAACGACTGGACGAACCCTCCTCCGACTTCGCAAAGAACGTCTTGTTTAATAGCAAAAGACATTTTCGCTAAAATTATACAGAATTCATTATTTTGTGAAAAATGTTTTTATGTATATCAAAATTTTGTTTCCTCGGTAAAGAATGAATGGGGGAATCTACAGGGTCTGGAAATAAGACATGGAGGGTAATTCAATAACTTCTCTTTAGGGAAGTTAAAAACGATGGAAAAACTAGTGTCTCGCCAAGTTGGGGGTTAAAAAAGAGCTTTGATTATTCATCATATTTTGGTAATAAAGTTTTTTTTCTTTTTTTAGTTCATTGCCAAACTCATTGAGAAAACAAAATTTTTAAGCGATACCCGCTAATTTTTATGTCAACATCAAGTTTGACCTAACAAATAAAATTGTGGGTTTTTACATTTTGAAATTTCAAATTATTTCAAAATGTAAAATTTTAAATTTTAAAGATCCAGTGTTTTGGGAAAATTTTCCTGAAATTACGAAGCCAAGCCTGTTGGAAAATTGAAAGCTTGCATGAGCAATATGGCGAAAGCCCACACCTGGGCCATTCCCCTCGTACAAACCTGTACATTTTGGCTGTTCTTTAAAAAACAAATGAAATGAAAAAATAAATAAACAAATTAAGGTTGTTGTCATTTTTAAGATAACTAAGTAGGTAACTAGGTATGTAATAAATTTTTAACAAACTCATAGGTATATCATAAAATCCAAACTAGAAAATAAACAATTTTCTAGGTACATAAATTAAAAATAAAAATAAAATTACTTACCCCTCAAAAAGGATTTTTAAGAAAACGTTGGCAGAATAAGTTTTTTGGGTTGTTGGCTTTTAAAAAAATTTTTTAACAAAATTTTTTCTGCCTTCTTTTTACTAACAACCTTTTTGGACGTTAGTGCACTTCTAGGTGGAGGCAGGTCCGCGTCTAGGAGAGAAATGAACTCAAGGATTCGGTCAGCCTCCTATAAATTAAGACGCGATCCTTCCCAAGGATCTCCCTCCGAAGACTTCTTCCGATTCTTAAAAACATCACGATCTTCAACAATGCCATTGATAAAAGATAACGATTCCACGAAAACTTTTAAAATAAAGTTTTATTTCCTATTTATTTTGCCTCGAAAAGTATGATAAACATCGTTAAAAATCGGGGCATTTTTTTTTAAATTCGCAAAAATGGAGAAGATTGGTCTGTTTGCTGCGGCACTTCGTAAATAGGCGTTTTGAGGGACATTAGGAGTTTTTTCTATCATTTTTTTTTAAATCCATAAATTTTAGGATTAAGGTAAAGACGAAATTTTCAATAAATTATTTATTTTATAATAAAAAAAATGGAATTCTTGCAAAATTCGAAGGTTCTACAAACGCTGACCTACCTAACAGGTTTCGCAGGCGATTTTAATTATTCCTGAATCTGGAAATCTGGAATTATCTGCTGCACGGAAGATTGCCATTCCCGAATGCGTTTTTCCTGCTCTCTCCTTTGGTAGACTCGTTTGGGGACTTCTCTCCACATTTTGAAATAGTGTTTGTACATGCTCCTGAAATCGGTACTAGTTATAACTTGTAATTAAAATAATGGGAAAAAAATCGGTTTGGTAGTTCTAGAGTTCTTACATTAAATAAATTGATCTTGCGGCTTGAAATTTTTCTTCTTGTTCTATCTGAATTTTAAGACAGTAAATGTGCCATCTTCGAAAAGCGGACGCCATAAGCTCTTTTTGTAAAATTCGGACTGCGCTTTCGTCGTAGCATTTCATTTGCTGACAGTACTGAAGAAGGAAATGAATAAAAGAAGTATTCATAATGAATATGCCCAAAAATAAAGGTAAGGGAACTCACGCTTTGCCAGAAAAGGATGTGTCGTTTCATGATGGTACGTCGGTAAAGATTCTTGGCTGCATTTAGTTTTATGTCTATCGCTATATGCGTTGAGATTTTCCAATCTCTTAAGGCTAAAGACATAAAGTGTTTATTTACCGCAAAAGAGGCAGTTACGAGTCTCGCTTTTGTTTCTCGACTTTCAATCCACCAAATGGAAAAGTAAATCATTAAAGTGAACTTGTCGTAGAAGCGAATGGCGGCTTCTTTTATTCTCCGGTCGTGTATCCTCTGTTCTTCGATTTCTCTCATTCTTCGCGAGACTTGGAGGAATTTGAGTTTTTTCTGTGCGGCGATTTGTCGTTTCGTTTCGAGCTCTTTTAAGGCAGCTTCTTCAAGTCTTTGTCTCTCTTTGAGGGCTTTCTGTTGACGGATCGCCTCCCATCGTTGGCGTCTTTCTTCTTCCCTTTGCTGCATCCGTTGAAGGACGTTCGGAAATCTTCCCGGCGTGCAGCTCCTCTCAGTCTTATCTTCGCTCTTCATGTCTTTTCTCACACTTTTCTTCCCATTTTCATTTACTTTAAGCAACGACAACTCATTTTTCTGACGGGCGATCTCATTTTGCATCTCTTCAATCAACTTTTCTTGCTTCGTTATCGTACCTTTTTGACATTTTATTATCTCTTTCTGCGCTAAATATCTGTGTTCATAATTTGAAGAATAGTTAAGCGGTTTAACCTGTTCGATCTCACTGAAAGTCAATCCCCAAGGTTTATTTTTACACGAAGCTTTCTATTCTCACGAATTGCCGTTATCAACTTTGACAATTTCATGTCAATAAATTCTTTTCTCTGAATAGTATCCATTTTTTAAAATAAAAAATTTCAGATTAAAAGCGTATGTTTAAAAAATAACATTTCGACGTTTTGTGCACGGCGTCAAGCTACTAACTGACTCAAGAAGAGCACTCATGCGAGAAATAGAATTTGATCCATCACTATTGTATCGTTGCTATGAGCCGCTTCCGGCTATGAATTATGGCAGATCGCATGTGAAGCTCACTTGAAAATGGAAATTACCGACGTTATCGAAATGTTCTCACATCTTTACGCATGTCTCATTGTCGCAGTTTATTCTTCGTGTACATGGAATTCCTGGAAAATTGCGTGATTTACCGACATTTGGACTTTGTCAAAGAGAATTTATTGGATTACTCTCCATGTATGATTTTTGGGAGATTTTCAGACCCCATAGAAGGAAAATGGATTGCAGATCATGAGATTGTAGTACCGGCTTTCCATAACTTTAATCTGATTGCACCAAATCGCCGCCAAGGGGAGCTTTGAAAACCTTCCTCTTTCTCTACAGTGTACATTAGAGAACGGGGAAGTTGATGTCATAACTTTTATGGCTTCTGCAGAAGGATTTTTGCGAGGCGCAAAAGCGTGTTCTTTACAAGGAGTGTTTTTGATAGCTTCTATACTCGCAAAATGGCGGAGATCATTTGCATTTACTGCTGCAGTACAGTACTCCTTAAATTTAGAAGTTATTGAGGAATAACGGAATTCGAAAATTTGTGCTGTTCTGCGTAGACTAGCTGGGCGAAAAATTTCATCTTTAACTTCCGAATAGAAGTGTCTTGTGACACGGGTCTTCCGGCCCTCGAAGAAGAAAACTGATTAGTGATCTTTTCCGATTGCCTGTGGTGCCGACTAATTACGAATTAGCGTTCCAGCAAAGATCGAGCGACTAATTACGAATCAGCGTTCCAGCAAAGATGGAACGACTAATTACGAATCAGGGTTCCAGCAAACATGGAACGACTAATTACGAATTAGCGTTCCAGCAAAGATCGAGCGACTAATTACGAATCAGCGTTCCAGCAAAGATGGAACGACTAATTACGAATCAGCGTTCCAGCAAAGATCGAGCGATTAATTACGAATCAGCGTTTCAGCAAATATCGAACGACTAATTACGGATTAGCATTACAGCAAAGATAGAACGACTAATTACGAATAGCGTCTATCAAAGATGGAAAGGAATTGAGGCGCTCCGGGTACGAAGGGCGAACTCGACATCGGCCAAATTTTTTTAACTTCCTTAGAGAAGTTATTGTGATACCCTCGACGTCGGGTTTCTGGGGAAGGGTCCTCCAGTTTTTTTTTTTTTTCATTTTCAGATTCTAGACCTTTTGGTGAATACACCGATATAATTTTTATGTTGAGTTCGCCATTTTTTCCCCTAACCGAAACTTTAAAATGCGAATATCTCGAAACTACGTTTTGTCGAGTTCGCCCTTCGTACCCGGAGCGCCTCAATTTTCCCCTTAATTTAAGAGGAGTAAATCCTCCGATTCTTAAATCTACGTCTTAGGCTTTTTCTCCAGCCGCTCGGACGGCCGTACAAATTTTTTCCCCTACCTTACGTCCGAAAAAAATTCGAAATGGGGAAACAATTTCAACTATACGGGGAAAGAATCTTCAACATCACAGTTGGCATGATTGAAATTTTCTACCGGTTGTTATCTCCGGGGAGGTTTCAGTTTAGAGAATTTTTTTTAAATTTTGATAAATTGATAATTTCCGACTTGAGTTTATCTGATTTTGGTTTTTTCAAAATTTTAAACGAAAATGTCTTCGTTTAAAAAGCCAATTATTATCGCCAGCGTTATTGGAACTGCTTTCGGTGGCGGAGCTCTAATAAGGTATTTCACCCTTTTTGCCTATAAGGAATTTAAAAAATTTGGATCTTTTAAGGGACTATTGCGGCGGGAAGACCTTCGACAATCCAATATCAGCTGAAGGTAAAACTGTGATTATTACCGGAGCCAATACTGGGATAGGAAAAGAAACTGCAAGGGAGCTGGCAAAACGTAAAGCACGAGTTATCATGGCTTGTCGAGATCTTACGACTTGCGAAGAGGTAATAATTTTTAATTAATTTTATTATTTATTATTAACTCTTCACTTTTTAAAAAGAAGTCATTAGCTTTGTTCCAACCGCAATTTGAAACATTAGAAGGATTTCGACGTCAAATTAGACGTCGTCCAAATCGTTTTTCCGTCAAATCTGAAGTCATATGACGTCAAACTGCGGTTGGAACAAAGCTATTATTACCTGTTCCTTCCTGTGCTTTCATAGATTCCTTAGGCATGATTTTGGCATTCCAACTTCCTGAAAACGATTGAAAAAATCTTAATTATTTTGCAGGCTAGAGAAGAAATAGTTCTTGAGACAAAAAATAAATTCGTATACTGCCGTAAATGTGATCTTTCATCTCAAAAATCAATAAGAGAATTTGCCAAAAAATTTTTAGCAGGTATTTTATCAAAATAGTTTAAAAACTTATTTTTTCCCCTGATATTTAGAAGAGAAAAGGCTCGATATATTGATAAACAATGCTGGAGTCATGAGGTGTCCTTATACTAAAACAGAAGAAGGAATCGAGCTGCAATTAGGAGTGAATCATATGGGACATTTCCTTCTTACAAATTTACTTCTCGACATTCTAAAAAAAAGTGCTCCCAGTCGTATTATTAATGTATCAAGCATAGCACATATGAGAGCGCGAATCGACAAACAGGATCTCAACAGCGAAAAATCGTATGATGAAGCCAGAGCTTATGCACAGAGTAAACTAGCGAATATTCTATTCACTACAGAACTTAGTCAAAGACTCCAAGGTATTTTTAAAGAAATGAAATTTCTTTATTTTAAATTTTTGAAATTTTTAGGGACAGGCGTAACAGCGAATTCTTTACATCCTGGATTAGTCAGCACGCAGATAACACGACATATGTCATTTTTCAACTCATATCTATCAGGTTTTATATTAAAACCTTTTATCTACATGTTTATTAAAACTCCACGCCAAGGAGCTCAGACGACAATCTGGGCTGCTCTTGAACCCAGTCTCGCCAACGTTAGCGGCCGTTATTTCGAGTAATTTATTAAATTTTTAGATAAATATTATATTTTTTTTATTACAGCAACCTTTCTGAAGCAACCACCAGTCGAGACGCCCAAAATGAACAGCTTGCAAGTTGGTTGTGGGCTGTCAGCGAAAAATGGACAGCGCCGAGGGACGCTGCGAAGTTTGTCGCAGCCAGCGCTTAAATTTCACTGCCGATATTTTAGTCAATTTAGATTATTTGCACAAGTATTTTAATGTAAATAGTAATTTATCTTGTTTTTAACGTTATTTATTATTTAAATCGCAATCATATTTGTAGTAAATAAACTATTGCCTTATTCAATTTTATTGCCTTAAAGCAGTGTTTCTCAACCTTTTTGAAGCTACACTACCTACTACGCGTACATCCAATGGTTGAAATTGAAGTTTTTTTCAAATGTTAGAATACTGAGGGGGGGAAGCCTGTAGACATTAGACAAGCATCTTTTCCGAAATTTTAAGGATTTCAGATTAATTGATAACATTTCATCTAATTCATCAGTAATCACTGATTAATATATTACCTATAAACAAGTATTTCACGACGCCGCCAAGGGGAGCTTGAAAACGGGAGCACGGGCGCTTCATCTCTCCTTAAATTTTCTTTTATCATACTAAACCAACACGACCCTGATTTTGTTATAGATAGGCTTTTTTTCAAATTTTTTATCGCATTAATAAAAATTAAATTAAAAAAAAGGACTCACGCTAACCACCCAAATTTTGCTTAACGCCCCCACTAACTTCCTGGCGCCCCCGTTGAGAATCACTGAAAGGCTTTCATTTTATGGGAGAAGTTTTTTCTGGTGTAGTATATTGAATGAAATCATCAAACTGTTGAAAACTGTCATTAAATCTCATTTTGTTGAAAAAATTGCCAACCAACAATCAACGAAAGTCAGCACAATAAACAATCTGACGATTCAACGACAGTTTTACAAACAATGTGACAACTTAAAACAGTTTTACCAGCAATCTACGATTTTTCAACATTTTTACCAATATTCTGACGGTTTTACTTACAACCGACAATTTAATCAGCAATCGACGATTTAACGAGTTTTATCAACATTGTAATGATTTTTACAGCAGATTTACCATGAGTAAATGATTTGATGACAGTTTTACCTACTCCATTATGAAGAATTCACTAACAATCGATGATTTAACGACAGTTGTTAACTATTTGACAAACGTTCGACAAAACACATACATAGCGTGACGACAGTTTTACCAACAATCTTACCATTTAACGTCAGTTATACCTACAATCTCACAATTTCACCACAGTTTCACCAACAGCATAAAGACTATGGCTGTTTTATTAAAGCCATCGACAAAACATAATGATGATAATGATTAAAGGGGTACATACCTTTCGCCATAAAGACAACTGGACATACTTACAACATAACATACTCTCGAATAAAATCGACATAAAATGGAGGATAAACGGTCAAATCGAAGTATTTTCAACATAAAATAACCTCTAAATAAAACGGAAGAAATAGAAAACGGTTTAAACCGTTTTTAAAGGATCTTGCAACTCGACATAATCTCGAAATAATCTCGAAATAATCTCGAAATAAAATGAACATAACGTGGAGGGGTTGAAGGGGACGGGCGGGCCCAAGGGGCGAATATAATTTTAACTCGGAAGTCTGACACATCCGCGCCCCTATCGTCTACGTGACTATAGGCTGACAGTTAACCCCCTTTTGCCATAAAACGAGCACATCCTCGCGAGAGGAAAAAAATTAACCCCCTTGTGTCCAAAACGAGCTGATCCTCGCCCTACAGGGTGAGCAAATCCTCGCGAGAGGAAAAAATCAACCCCCTTGTGTCATAAAACGAGCTGATCCTCGCGAGAAAAAAATTAACCCCCTTTTGTCATACAACGAGCACATCCTTGCGAGAGGAAAAAAATTAACCCCCTTTTGCCATAAAACGAGCACATCCTCGCGAGAGGAAAAAAAATTAACCCCCTTGTGTCACAAAACGAGCTGATCAAATATATTTCGTAGAGCTGTGTAGTAATGAATGAAAGTTTTAATTTTAAAATTAAACAATGATAAAAGTACTTGGTTGCTCCTTTAACGTTTCGACTTCCGAGAATGAACGGTGGCGAGGAAGTAGGGGGGTGTGCCTCATGCCTGTCAGCCTATAGTCAGTCACGTAGACGCTAGTGGCGCGGATGTGTCGTAACTCCGAGTTAGTCACGCTCCCGTCACCCTCTTCGCCGCTAATTGTTATGTTGAGATTATTTCGAGATTATTTCGAGATTATGTCGAGTTGCAAGATCCTTTAAAAACGGTTTAAACAGTTTTCTATTTCTTCCGTTTTATTTAGAGGTTATTTTATGTTGAAAATACTTCGATTTGACCGTTTATCCTCCATTTTATGTCCATTTTATTTCGAGAGTATGTTATGTTGTAAGTATGTCCAGTTGTCTTTATGGCGAAAGGACTGCCCTCGATTAAAGCATAAACGAAATGTTTTGACGATATTAAAGGTTTATCAAAAACTCACAATTTAACCAATATTCTGGTGATTTAACGATAGTTTATCCAACTAGTTTATTTGTATGAGAACGAGGATAAGAATTTTGATTGGAGCATTTATGTGGGAAATGGCGCTCGAAATTTTAAAATTATTTCCCATTTCAGACGCAAGTGTGCGCCATAGGTCATAAACAATCTTGGAAGAAAACATAAACATTAAAACCATCAACAACTCAGTACAATTTAGTAGTTTTTCTAAAAAGAAAGTGATTTTTTTGTATTTTTTATGTAAATTTGTGTTCTTTTACTTACTTCTGTGTTATTTCGTGTAAAAATGTTTCCGGACGGGAACATAAACTTGATGCCGGGTCGATTACCGGAGAATCTCCTGGGGACTTCATGGCGTGATAGCTCCTGGGTTCCTATGCTTCATGCGGGGAACGTCCTCGATTATTTTTCCCTGAGAAGTAACCCTTTCTACGATCGTACCTGCAATAATGAAATGGTCAAAATGCAAAGGCTGAGTTTAGACCAGCTGACAAATATGACTGGGCTCGAATATATTTTACTGCATGTGCAAGAGCCGATTTTGTATGTTATAAGGAAGCAGCATCGTCATAGTCCGACCCATAGGACGCCAATTGCTGACTACTATATTGTAGCAGGGACTGTTTATCAAGCTCCTGATTTGTGCTCTGTGATCAACTCTCGCATTCTAACTTCCGTTCATCATTTACAGTCGGCATTTGAAGAGGCGAGCTCATATTCTAGATATCACCCGTCAAAAGGATATTCTTGGGAGCTCAAAGTTGTCGATAAGCCTGCCAAAAGGAGGCAACAAAAGAAGAACCGAGTTCGCTCTTCCAAAGACTGAGGGTCGACATGCTTTTGGGCGAGTTGACCAAGAAATTCCCGCTTCCCAGCGTTCCTCCTCCGCCTCCTGCGAAAAGACCCAACGAACCTGAAATTAAAACTGAACCTAGAGAAGTCGTCATCAAAACTGAAAAAATAGACTCACCTAGCATCGAACCTCCTCCCGAGAAAAAACCAAGAATTATTTAATTATGTATTATTATTTACCTATTTATGTATAAAATTACATCTTTTTTTATCTTAAAATATTCTTTTATGACCACCCAATAATTATTTATACATTTATAGTAGGTACTTTAAAAACTTGAAAAATTCAATTTTTAAAAGGATTTTCGAAGCATTAAAAAATAGTTTGTTCCAACTTCCTGAAACTCCTGGAGCATGCGCAGAAGGACTTAGACGTCAAATCTGGTGTTGCTCAAATCGTTTGTCCGTCAAATCTGACGTGCAAAACCTTCTGCGCATGCTCGAGAGTTTCAAACTGCGGTTGGAACAATGCTATTGAAAGCCAGCAAAAAAAAAAAAAAAAAAAACTACCTAAAAACAAAATCCCCTTAAAATTGGTACAACTTAGAACCTAGGAAATATGCTTAAAGATCCCAGAGGCCGTGGTTTGAAGAGGTATCACAATAACTTTGTTTTTTAGGAAGTTAAATTTGTTCATTTTGGGCAAAAAAAACTGAAGAAAACTTTCTTAAGTCAAATCTTTCACAGCCAAAAATCCAGAAAAACCATTAGAGCGGGTATTTTGGACCAGAAAATCTAGTAAAAATCCGATTGAATGGTAATTTCGACGGTAAAAAAAAGGATCTTTGGTGAAAATGCTCAGAAAATGAAGGAAAAACACCTAAAAATCCAGTGAATTCTTACGCCAAAAACATTGAGGAAAACCCCTTAAAATTGTACACATTTTCATCCCTAAGATGGATGAAAACAAAATAAAAATCATCCTTAATTTTGCTAAAATGAATATTTTAAGAATAAATTGAGAAACATAATGCACGATGTGAATTGTTTGTAATGAGGTTGAAGGTCAAGGAAAAAATTAATTTAAATCTAATTAAAATTTCATATTTAAAACCCAGGATTTCGGTGCAAACTTAAGTTCCGTTACAAAATGGATTTCAAATTGTTGTTTATCGCTTCGTTCCTTTTGACTGTTCAGGTAAAACTTTTTATTATACAGTTTATATGAATTTCCGATTTAGGTTCTTAATGTGGAGAGTCGTCCGGAAGGTGAGGTGGATCTTTTGGTCGGGAAAGTGGATGTCAACAAAATAAATTCGATGATCGACGAAAGTATCAAGAATATTCAAACTCAACTTAGTTGGCTCATGCAGTCCAAGTCTTACAAAGCGTCGGAAACCTTGATCTCTGATTTAATCGACCAAGCGAAAGAATTGGGGAAAAAAGCTACAGATGTAGTATCTGAGTTAAATTCTAAAAATTAATTTAAAAATTACGTTTTTAGACTGTTGAAATATACAAAATGACTAAAAAAATTTATATTTTTATTCTTCTCACATTCCTAGTTTGGCCAAATGTCAACTCCATCATCCTTAGTGTATTCATAAAGGTAAAACTTATGAATGTGAATGCACGTATGAATACGTTTATCAATTTGTTCATATTTCATCAGAAGTACATGTCATAACTTTTATGTAACGTAAAATTATATTATTTAATTTTTTGTAACATTTACCTAAAATTAATTTTTAAAAAACGATAACTTTCCAAAATTTTGTTAAATAACGTAATAGTAAATCTGGATTTTTTTTTTTAATGGATTACTAGAAATAGTAAATTAAAATAATCTAAAGCACTAGTTTGAAGAGCTTCCAACGAAAACTTCCTTAAAGAGAAGTAAACCACTGAATTATAATCTAGATAATAGATTATAATCTAGATATAGATTATAATCTAGATAATAGATTATAATCTAGTACTAGATTATAATTCAGTGGTAAAACTATAGGAGGGGGAAGTATAAAGAGCAGGAGGTATAAGGGAGGGGGAATCATAACGGAGGGGGAAGTATAAAGAGCAGGAGGTATAAGGGAGGGGAATCATAACGGAGGGGGAAGTATAAGGGAGGGGAAGTATAACGGAAGGGAAAATACAAGGGAGGAGTATAAGGTCAAGAAATGACGAAGGAGGAAGTATAATGGAGGATCCAAGTTTTTTTTTTTTAGTTCCGTTTTCTTTTTAAAATTTCCGCTTTTTTTCCCCCAAAAATTTTCAAAGTTCTTTTTTTTTTTCGAAAATTTTTCCAAGTATCAAGGTAGAAATAATGGGAATTTTGCCCAAGAGAGGCCCCTCTCATAAGGCGTGGAAGTATAAAATTTTTCTGTACTAAAATGATAATTTTTTTACACCAAAAATTAGTAAAAATGTAAGGAGTAATTGGTGAAAATTTGGAGAAAATCGGACCAACGGTTCGGCCGTGGCGAATTTTTTAAAATTTTGAACAGACATATCTCCGCAATTTTTTAGAAATTCAAAAATCGCCCGTTTTTCACCGACTAAGGAAGATAGAGTGAAAATTTGTTGAAAATTGGTTCCAAAATCCGGAAAAATGCTACGGACGGCCGGCCGGCACCACTGACATAGTTGAGATCAGAAAAGATCAATATTCGATTTGACCCTCCGGGGTCTGAAAGACCCCCAAAAACCCGTTGTAGAGGGTACCACAATAACTTCATTAAGGAAGTTTAAACTCTGTTGAAATAGGAATTTGGCCCAAAAATTGAATATGAAAATGAATAAAAAATGGGGTCTTTAGCCAAAATTGTTCTCCAAACAAAAAGCCGATAGATGCTGGCCCAATTCTAAACAAATCCTATGACTATCCTAATCCACTCTTCAGACACTTCAATAAAAACACTTCAATTTCATTTCTTAGTTTATTATCTTCACAAAAAATGGTAGACAATAAATACAATTTTGATACGAGTACGAAAATTATGATAGAATACAATCAAGAAGATAAATTTAGTTATTTTCAGGCTGAAGAGACTGCATGATATAAAGTTTGGCAAGTGATTGGGTACAGAATTGCGAAATATGTTGGGAATAAGCATCGATTTGACCGGACATGATGGTCGGCATGAGTCGAGGAGGGACCATAAGAGTTTTAAAAAGTTTGTTCTCATCGTCCGGAAGTGGTGGCTCTCCTCTGGCTTCTCGAGCAGCATTTTCTTGCATCTAAAAAAATATAAAGAAAATGAATATAAAAATAAATAAAAATTACCTTTTTCATCGTGTATCTATATTTGTCTTGGCTTTGACGATTAACGGCAGATTGATGCCTGTGGAATTTGACGGCTTCTTGATTCAACTCGTCGATATGTTCCATCAAGCTTCTTAGCTGACCCTCAAGTACGGAGCTAAAGAAATACATTAAAATAATGACAAACGTTTATTTTAGTACTCACGATGTGCTAAGGTCAAGGAAATTATATCCTTGCTGAGGAGGAATCATTTCGTTCAATTGGCACATAAGGATGTTTGTAAGTGGTGAATTCCTTATGTAGACTGGAACTTCGATCAAAAGATTCTCATAAGAAACCTTAAGATTTCTCATAGCATCTGGAGTAAAATCGCCCTCTTTGTACATGTTGATTGCCTGAGGGGTCAGCCTGTACGCTTTTAACGTCAAGAAACCTCTTTCCGTCTTTTGAGTGTCTATAAACAAATAAAAAAATTTGGTGAAAATCGGTTGAAAATTATGGCACCAAAGAACAAGTTTAGATCAAACTTCAATTATATAGGATTTTTGAACGGTTTTGTGATTCTTTTCGCAAAGAGAAAAAAAAAGAAAGAGAAAAAAAAAAAAAAAAAAAAAAAAAAAAAAAAAAAAAAAAAAAAAAAAAAAAAAAAAAAAAAAAAAAAAAAAAAAAACATTTCTAGCGTTTTTTTAGAGTCTTTTGGCCAATAAGCTTCCATATTATCAGATTTTCTGGCTTTTCAGCCAGGAAACTTCCTTTCAACGGTTTTTTGCGTTATTTTGGACAGAAAAACCATTTTATCAAGATTTCCTATCATCGCCACAGTTTATCGACAATGAAAAAACATTTTTCAGGTCAAAAGGAGTTTTATTAAAATTTAAGTCAGGAAACATCATTCTTATTGGTTTTTCTACACTCTAGAAGGTATATCATCTCAACAAATTATATAGGGAAACTCTTTTGACTAAGATTGTCGCTTTTTATTGGAATTTTGGGAAGATTTCCTTGTGTCTTTTTTCCCCCAAAAAGACCCATTCTTTTAGTTGTTTCCCTCCAACTTTATCGGATTTTAAGAAGTTTTTGTGGATCTTTAGACTAAAAAACTCCATTTTATCAGATTTTAGAATTCCTTTCAACAGAGTTTTCACCGATTTTCCCCTTAAAAATTTTCAATTTTTTTAAAAAGCCCTTTTTACCCAAATTTTTTTCCCACTTAAAATGAGTTTCCCAAATTTTCTGGGGAGTTTCCATGCTCTTTAGTCCAAAAATCTTACTTTTGGCAGGTTTTCTTATTTTCGTGACCCCCTCCCCCTGTTTTAAAGATGAATTTTGTTTTTTTTTACTCCTAATTTGGTGAATTTTTGGACGTTTTTTTAGGTTTTTTGGACTAAAAACACTATTTTTTCATCTTCAGATGTTTTGCTCTTTTGGCCAAGATTCTCAAATTTAACTGGATTATATGAAAGATTTCCTTTTTTTTTTCTTCCAAGAAGACCCACGCTTTTAGTTGTTTCCCAACAACTTTATCAGATTTTAGGAAGTTTTTGTGGTTCTTCTAGAGTCTAGACTAAGAAATTCCATTTTATCAGAGTTTCAACAGAATTTTTTATTTTCCCCCAGAGAAATTTTTCAGATTGGCCGCCAATTTTTCTTTCCGTTTACAGAAAATTAGAAATAAAAATTTCCCTGATTTTTGTTTAAAAAAACGAAATTCCCTGACTTTTCCCGTCACTTAAAATTCCCTGACTTTTCCCGGTCGGCGGCCACCCTGTTTAAGCGTAAAAACGCCTTTTCGCCCAAAGATGCATTTTAACTTTTCCACCTAATATCAGTTTTACAAATTTTCTGGGCAGTTTCCATGCTCTTTTGGCAAAAATTGCATTTAAAGGTTTTTAGAGCCCACTTATATGTGAATTTCAGTTGTTTAAATCCAAATTTAATGGATTTTGGGACGTTTCAAAGGTTTTAGGACTAAAAAAAGTCATTTCATTCGTCATCAGGTGTTTTCCAAGCTCTTTAGGCCAAAAAATCACATTTTAAGGGATTTTTCTTCCACAAGAACAAGTTGTATAAGAGATAAGAGGCCTTAGAAAAGGTGTATTATTTTGAAAGTGAGAAATAATAATAAAAGGTTTAACTTCTTACCATAGACCATGACGACGGACTCTTCAATGGAAGTCTGGTAATGGTACTGCGACTCCAGAAGAGGGACTGTCAGAAAGCTTCCAACATCCGAACTCGAATACCATCCGACATGATAATGATCAATATTCACTCTTCTCAATTTCCTCATCATTTCCAATTGATATTCCTCTAAAAAAGGACACAATAAACCCAAATTTGAAGACATCCATCATACCTTCGTCGATGGTCTCATCGTAGGTCTTCGGAAAAGGAAAACAATTCGTAATTTCCAATTTGGAATCGACGACCAAACCTAGCAAAGCCCCTTGGGCGACTTCGATGTTCCCGGCGCATTCTTCATGGCAATGCTTCAGCATCTTCATGACCACCTAAAACGAACAATATTGCAATACTAAAAATCATTTTTCAACAGTACTTACAAGGCCATCCAACTGAACAAACTTAATCGGAGTTTCTGGTTCTTTAATATTCCTCATTTTCGGTTTAATTTAATTAAAACTTTAAATAATTTAAGAAGGAGGTTAGACACGCTAGTCTGACTTCCTTGTGAAGTTTAGGAAGGTTACAAAAGACTTTTATGGTTCAATTTTAGCAATGTAGCCAACTAAGGAAAAAATTATCAGGATTTTATAAATTTTTCTTTTACTATGTGCATCGCCAATTAAACCATTTTTGCGGATAGTTAGATAATTTTCTCTCTTGAAATTTATAGTGGAGACTCTAGAAACTATAGATAAATATAACCAACTGGAAGGTAGTTACTGATTAGATAGTGGTTGAAAAAAAAGTGAATAAAAAAGAACAAAGAATTTTTTTTTGCGAAAGAGTTTTTTTTAAGTGATGACTAGGGAGGACGATGATATTCTACCTGATAAAGACGCAGCGAAAGAATTTTACGCAAAGTACGAAATAAAGGAGATTTTAGGGCGAGGAGTGAGCTCGACGGTAAGGCGATGCGTCGAGAAAGAGACGGGGAGCGAATACGCCGTGAAGATCATCGATGTCAGTACGGAACCGGACGCTTTACCTTCCACCCGTGAGGAAATAAGGATTTTACGGCTTGTCGCCGGCCACAAATATATCGTTCAGCTCCACGACGTTTTTGAATCAACCACTTTTATCTTCCTTGTTTTCGAACTCTGCCGAAACGGCGAGCTCTTCGACTATTTAACCAGCGTCGTCACTTTATCAGAAAAGAAGACGAAATGCGTCATGAGGCAGCTTTTCGACGCTTTAAAATTCGTCCATGAGAAAAACATCGTTCATAGAGACTTAAAGCCAGAAAATATTCTTTTGGACGAAAATAATGATATTAAATTGACTGATTTTGGTTTCGCCTATGCATTAAAAGAAGGAGAACTAAGAACCGAACTTAGAGGAACTCCTGGATATTTGGCTCCTGAAGTCCTTCGGGTGAATATGTACGAAGATGAGAAAGGATATGGATTACCTGTGGATGTCTGGGCGTGCGGAGTCATCATGTATACCCTTCTTGTTGGTTGCCCTCCTTTTTGGCATAGAAAACAGATAATTATGATAAGAAATATAATGGAGGGAAAGTACAGCTTTGCTTCTCCGGAATGGGTTGATGTATCGGAGGAAGCGAAAGATTTGATAACTCGGCTTCTTGTTGTCGACCCAGAAGAGCGCTATACGGTTGGTGAAGCGTTAGCTCATCCGTTTTTCAATGTGACACTTTGGGAACAAGATGTCGCTCCTCTTAAAGAATCGCTCGCTCCAAGCTCAAGACGTCTTTCAATCATCACTCAAATGGCCGCAGTTCTCAAATCCAATTTTCAACCGATCAAAAAATTTAGATATGCCGCCTACTGCATTCTGGCCATCATACGTCTATCAAGACTTTCCGCATCTCCCGACCCTGTACCACTCACTAGTACACTTGATGACCCATATAAAATCAAAGAACTTCGAAAAGCCATCGACAACGGCGCCTTCAGAGTTTATGGCCATTGGGTCAAGAAAGGCGAAGCTCAAAGTCGAGCCGCCCTTTTTGAAATGTCGCCAAAAACCGATCTTAAATCCCTTTACATGAGCAACATTTCTCCATAACCTGTGATTCTTTTTCTTTTATTTGCTCATTCAACCCTAGTAATCCTTAGTTTATCTTCTTTTTTGATGTCTCAAGGACACACGGTTTTAAACCTTGAACTGACACTAATAATATAAATTTTTCTAACGGGATGTCCTATTTTTAGTGATTGTGATATTACTTGTAAATATCTATACATTTACATATTACATTATTTTTGCCTTATTGTATATTCTGTAAATATTCAAATACATATCAAAATAACTGTAAATGTATGAACTTTGTAAACTATTTTGTATACACAATAAAATATATTTTTTATTCTTGATTTTCTTTTATACATATTTTTTGATAATATGTATTTACCTGCTTTAATATAAATAAATAACAAATATTAAAAAACCTCAATTTATATTGCGTTTATATTTGCAAAGGATAAGTTTTTTTAGTCTAAGATAATTTTTCACACAATTTTTAAGGATTTTTGGAAGTTTTTTGATGAAGGATCCCCATTCTTACAGGGTTGTTAGGAGTTTTCCTCAGTTTTTTGACCAAGAAAACGTATTTTTATAGGACTTACAGAAGTTTTCTTGGTTTTTTGCAAAGTAGCCTCTAGTTTTCCTAGGTTTTTCAAGAGAAAAACCATTTTCAGAAATGTTGGGAGTTTTCCTAAGTTTTTGATGGAAATACTCCACTTTTACAGGATTTTTGAGAGTTTTTCCATAGTTTTTTGACCAAGAAACTACGTTTTTACAGGATTTTCAGTTCTTAAACCAAAAAATACCATTTTTACTGGATTTTCAGTTCTATACCAAAAAACCCATTTTTACTGAATTTTCAGTTCTTAGACCAAAAATCCATTTTTACTGGATTTTCAGTTCTTAGACCAAAAATCCATTTTTACTGGATTGTTGTTAGTTTTTTCTTTCTTTCAGTTTTTTGACCAAGGAACCCAATTTTTACTGAATTTTTGGGAGTTTCCCTCAGTTCTTTGAGCAAGAAAACGTATTTTTATAGGACTTTCAGAAGTTTTTCTTGGTTTTTTGAAAAGTAGCCTTTAGTTTTCCTAGTTTTTCAACAGAAAAATATTTTCAGAATTATTGGCAGTTTCCTAAGCCTTTGATCGAGAAACTCCACTTTTACTGCATTTTTGAGTATTTTCCTTAGTTTTTGACAAAGAAACTACTGAATTTTTAGGAGTTTTTCTTAGTTTTTAGACCAAAAAATCCATTTTTACAGGATTGTTGGCAGTTTTTTTTTTCTTTCTTTCAGTTTTTTGACCAAGGAACCCCATTTTCACTGGATATTTGGGAGTTTCCCTCAGTTTTTTGACCAAGAAAACGTATTTTTATAGGACTTTCAGAAGTTTTTCTTGGTTTTTTTTTTTTTTTTTTTTTTTTTTTTTTTTTTTTTTTTTTTTTTTTTTTTTTTTTTTGCAATCTAGCCT
This sequence comes from Orius insidiosus, assembly GCA_014119065.1. NCBI lineage: Eukaryota > Metazoa > Arthropoda > Insecta > Hemiptera > Anthocoridae > Orius > Orius insidiosus. Next base: position 21,219 of record JACGAQ010001197.1, on the reverse strand, counting down.
TTAGTTTTCCTAGGTTTTTTAACGTATGTAGAAACCAGTTTCAGGATTTTTGGGAGTTTCCTAAGTTTTTGATTGAAAAACTCCACTTTCACTGGATTTTTGAGAGTTTTCCATAGTTTTTTGACCAAGAAACTGCGGGATTTTCTGGAGTTTTTCTTAGTTTGTAAACCAAAAAATCCATTTTTACAGGATTGTTGGTAGTATTTTTTCTTTCAGTTTTTTGACCAAGAAAACGTATTTTTATAGGACTTTCGGAAGTTTTTCTTGTTTTTTTGCGAAGTAGCCTCTAGTTTTCCTAAGTTTTTCAACATAGAAACCAGTTTCAGAATTTTATATTAAGAAACTTCACTTTCACTGGATTTTTGAGAGTTTTCCTTAGTTTTTGACCAAGAAACCCCGTTGTTAAAGAATTTTCCGAAGTTTTCCTCGATTTTTAGTCAAAGAAACCCCTTGTTTATAGGATTTTCGGTCGTTTTTCTTTGTTTTTTTTTGCGTAGAAGCCCCTATTTTCCTGGAATATTTTCCTCGAGTTTTTATTGACAGAGAAACCCCACTTTTCCAGGATTTTAGTCGATTTTCTCAGTTTTTTGCAAATATGACCCTATTTTTCCTGGAAATTTCCTCGGTTTTTTTTTAAAGATAAACCCTATTTCTATTATATGCAGGATTTGTGAAAGATTTTCTCGGTTTTCTGACCGAGAAACCCCATTTTTATAGGACTTCCAGGAGTTTTTTTGCTAAAAAGCCACCATTTTTCCAGGAGTTTTTCTCGGCTTTTTTGTGGCAGAGAAACCCCATTTTTACAGGATTTTCGGATTGAATGGAGGGTTCTTTAGACTTCAAAAATGAGATATTTCCCTGGGCGTTTTCTACTAGTTCCAGCAAAAGGGGTTCACTTGCTAAAAAATTTAGGAATCCCGTCTTTAAATGAAACGCAATATGATAAAATTGTAGTATTGTACTCTCTAATTTAAAAAATGAATTTCTTGGCATTCTACCAAGATTTGCACGTGGCAACTATATTTTTTCTCGATAGTTACTACTTAGGTAGTTGGTATAAATATCAAATTTGAAACCCCGGGAAAAGTTCGATTTTGACATCGATTAGTCTTATCAAGAAGCGATGTTATCACGTTTGTTTTCCACGCGTCTTTTAAGCTCGACTTTAAACTTAAATCTTAAGACGTCGAATATGTCAAAGACGGTCGTTTTTGTCACGGGGAACGAAAAGAAGCTTGAAGAAGTCGTGACTATTCTAGGACCCAACGTTCCTTTCAACGTGAGTATTTTTTGCCGGCTTTTCATTTTTATTCCTCTTTTTAGTTAATCAATAAGAAAATAGATTTGCCTGAACTTCAAGGCGAAATTGATGAAATATGCAAGAAAAAATGTCGTCAAGCAGCTCAAATTGTAGGCGGAGCAGTCATCGTCGAAGATACCTGTTTGTGCTTTGATGCACTTGGAGACCTCCCAGGTTTATTTAACTTTTTCTGTTTTATTTAATAGCTTTTTTAGGTCCATATATTAAATGGTTTTTGGACAAAATTGGTCCAGAAGGTCTCCATAAAATGCTAGCAGGTTTCGACGACAAATCTGCCACTGCTGTATGTACCATGGCATACACGGAATCTGAAGATTCAGAAGTTATTCTTTTTCAAGGTAATTTCTTTTCTAACTTTTCAAGAATCTAAATTTTATTTCAGGTAAAACAAGAGGTAAAATCACGAGTCCGAGAGGTCCTCGGGATTTCGGATGGGATCCTTGCTTTCAGCCGGACGATAGCAACCTCACGTACGCCGAAATGGGCAAAGAAGAAAAAAATAAAGTTTCTCATAGATTTAAAGCCGTCAAAGCTATTAAACAACATTTCAAAATAGAATAATTTTCTTTACTTAATATAATTTTTAAATTGTCATTTTTTACTACTCTTTTTCATCCAGGGTGTGGGTTTTGCTTGGTAGGGACAGAGTTGGGCGTATTCACGCATTATAATTTTGTTAATACGAATATAAATACGTTTGTATTTACCAATAGTTCGTAGATACAAATGTATTCGTACTGACAAAACAAATACGAATGCATTCGTACTTTCAGGACGAATACGAATTCGTACTTTCAGGACGAATACGAATTCGTACTTTCAGGACGAATACGAATTCGTACTTACAGGACGAATACGAATTCGTACTCACAGGACGAAACGAATGCATTCGTTTTTTTTTTTTTTTTTTTAAAAGAAGTAGATATAACCAATGAGCAAGAGGCTTACTCTTCCTATTGGTTAATCTACTCTTTACAAGAGGCCTTTACAAAGGGGGAGGGGGATCAGACCCAGGCGGGGGCTTTCGCCATAATGCCGTGGCGCCCTTTTGGGCCAACTACCAGAGTAGTGGCCTAAATAAATTATCCACAGATTTTGTAGAAGGATATTTTAATTGGAATTTTACTTCCAACCAAAAATCCCTATACCCGACCTGGGATCGAACCCCGGTCTCCGTGGTGAGAGTCCAAGACTGAACCCACCAGCCACGGAGCCGGTTTCATTCGTTTTTTTATGAATACGTAAATATTTGTATTCATAAGAGAGAATATTCAAATTTTTTCAGTAAAGACGCATATTTAACAGTGAATATTCATATTTCGTGTTTATTGTTATTTACTCTCAAATAGGCGTATTTACCAAGTAAATATACATATTCACTCTTAAATATGCGCATTCACTGAAAAAATTCAAATACTCACTCTTAAATAGCTGTATTCACTGTTAAATATTCAGAAATACGAATACAATTTTATTCGTATTCGTCCTGTAAATTAACGGAACGTATTTACAAATTATAATGAGTGAATTCGTATTTACGTACGAATAGCCAACTCTGAGTAGGGAGCCAAGGGTACGGTTCTCCAAAAAACTGTACATGGATGGTATTACAATAAGTCAAAAGAGATTGATACTAATGTATTCGTACTTACAGAACAAATACGAATGCATTCTTACTTACAGAACAAATACGAATGCATTCTTACTTACAGAACGAATATGAATGCATTCGTACTTACAGAACGAATACGAATGCATTCGATTTTACACGAATACGTATTATTTGTATTCAAATTTTTGAATATTCTCTCTTAAATACTTGTTTCACTGTTAAATATTCAGAAATACAAATACAATTTTTTTGTATACGATACGAACATATTTACAAAATTATAATAAGTGAATGTATTCGTATTTGTAAATACGAATACGCCCTACACAGGGTAGGGAGCCAATGATATGGTTCTCCAAAAAAGTGGACATGGATGGTATTACAGTGAGTCAAAAGAGATGTAATGTACAAAACTTTTATTAGATTAATACAAATATTTTTTTAACCATGGTGAGCCCTATTGACGACTGCACTCATGCTGTATTGCATCTGGATAAGATTGGCTTTCCACGACTGCAAAGTGTTCCTAAGCGATTCCCACTGTTCAGGGCCAAAAGTACGGTGCATAGTGCTGGAAATATGAACTTTCTTAGCAGCTCTGTCCATTCTTGCTCTGACAAGCTTGGTTTTGAGAACATCGATGACGAAACCTTCGACTTCTTCTTCCGGTATCATCAGCTCTTTAACAATCGTGTCAAACGACATTTCCGGGCAGCTTTCTCCAAGTTGCATAAAAGTCAAAAGTCGCATTTTTTTCATGTTCGCTTCATGGTTGAGTCCCATGGTATGAACAAATTCTTTGTGGGCTTCATAGAATTTAATGTAGCCGGATAATTTCTCGGATACGAAGACGGTTAAAAGATCGTGGATAAGTTCGCCTTCGAGGAATTTGACTGGTTTTAAAGATAAGAGAGGGTCGAGAAGGAACGTGTTTGGATCGGCGAGAGCGGCAGCGATACATCTTTGGGCATCTTCTCTGGCATGCGAGGCTGTCTCCGTTGTGTACGTTCCCAGAAGTTCCATCATGACTTTGGCAGCAAGATCGCTCTCTTTACAATGCAAAAGAACTTCGTGAAGCAACCTCAATAACTTCTGCATCTGCTCTGTGGTGGGAGGGCAAGCGGCAAACTGAAGTTTGAGATTGTCGACACCGGAGAAGACAGCTCTGATCTGTTCGATTGGCTTGGCGACTTGAACCAAACTATAGTAGACGTGATATCTAGTAGGACTTCTTTCATCTAAATTCTGAAAGAGGAGCCAAAGTACTCTAAGCCCAACCTCACCCATAGTTTGACCCTTCGCTTTGGTCAGCTTTTCGCAAAAAGCCAATATAAGATTTTCCATCCTATCCAAAGGAATAAGGACAAGCATGGAAACGATGGAATTGAGAACGCATTCGATTTCTGTCTCGTTGTTCTTAAAGCACGTGTCACAGACGCCGATTATCTTATGGAGGTCGTCTTCGATACCTTTGGGGCTTTTTTCCGCTGATATTTCAGCTCCCAGGTTGACAAAATACTCCCTCAGCTCCACAGCTTGCTGCTCCGATGTCATATCGACAAATACGGCCGGCACGTTCATTTTTACTTTCTTTTAACACAATAATTGAAAGGAACTCCCGAACTTATGGCAACTCAAACAACCTAACCTTGCAAAGAGTAGAAAATTAAAGGTTTCATCGTTTCATGTAATAAGGGTGGTGACGTAGAAGCAATGGACGTCATAATACGAGTACCGCCAAAACCCGACTTTTTGTTTACCGAGAAAACGCATTTTTTATTGGATTTTTTGGAGTTTCCTCCGATTTTTGGCCGAAAAATATTATTTTTAAAGAATCTTCGGAAGTTTTTTTGGGTCTTTAGCAAAGTAGCCTCAAATTTTCCAGCAGTTTTCCAAGGTTTTTGAACAGAAAACCACATTTTTCCAGGATTGTTGGGAGTTTTCCTCAATTTTTTGACCGAGCAAAATGCATTTTTTATTGGACTTTTGGGAGTTTCCTCCGTTTTTTGCGCGAGAAACCCAATTTTTGGAAGTTTTTCTTGGTTTTTTGCAGAGCAGCCTCCAATTTCCAGGAGTTTTCCTCAGTTTTTGACTGAAAAAATGCACTTTTTTTTTATTGTTGGGAGTTTTCCTCCGTTTTTTCGGCTGAGAAACCCCATTTTTATAGAATTTTCGGAAGTTTTTCTGGGTTTTTAGCAAAGTAGCCCCAAATTTTCCTGGAGCTTTCCTACGTTTTTGAACAGAAAACCACATTTTTACAGGAATATTGGGAGTTTTACTCATTTTTTAAATGATAAAATGCATTTTTTTTGTGGATTTTTGGGAGTTCCCTCCGTTTTTTTGGCAGAGAAACCCACTTTTTAAAGAATTTATGGAAGTTTTCTTGATTTTTAGCGAAGTAGCCTCTACTTTTCCAAAGTTTTCCAAGGTTTTTGAACAGAAAACCACATTTTCCAGGAATGTTGGGAGTTTTCCTCAGTTTTTTGATGAGAAAATGCATTTTTATCGGATTTTAGGGAGTTTCCGCCGTTTTTGGCCGAGAAACCCACTTTTTAAAGAATTTACAGAAGTTTTTCTAGGTTTTTAGCAAAGTAGCCTCTAATTTTCTTGGTTTTGAACAGAAAACCACATTTTTACAGGATTGGTGGGAGATTTCCTCAGTTTTTGACCAATAAACTCCATTTTCACTGGATTTTTGAGAGTTTCCTTAGTTTTTGACCTAAATGGGTCCTTAAGATCCCAAGGATAAAAATGACGCCTGGTCTTCCCATTATAACGTCCGTTGCCATTGGTTTTTCCAGTAGTACCTCAATACAGTCAATTTCATTGGGTTTTCACCAAATCGTTGTTGACGATGCAAAATGTGCTACCTGCCTTCTGGCTACTTTTCAGGAGAGACAAAAAACTGAATTGCACTCTTCAGATTTCAGAAATCACATTAACATTACTGACTGTTAACTGACCAACGCCGCGGTAGATTTCGCTTCATATTCAATAAAAATCTCATTTTGCCCAAAATGCTAGTTAGCACATGTTCCACCTTCAACGACGATATGTTCCTTTAGGAATTTTTGCCCCTTTCCCAGAGACATATACAGGGTGTTCCAGTAAGCCAGCAAAGACCTACATCTTAGTCCAACAAAACGGTTTTGCATCAAAAATTTCATATTTGTCACTAGCAACCATAACATAAACAAAATTCATTGAAGTGTAAATTTCGACCGTGAATCAAAATGCGATTTCTTCCTCGCATAAATGCCCCCACATTATCCTTTTTGAATAATTCAATACTCAGTACTATAATAGGGAGACATGGAACCAAAAAATTTTTAAAAATGAAACTTCAACTATTCGTATTAACCGTGTTATTGGCATTTTCACTAGTGCTTTCCCTCCCTATTGAAAAAGTAAGTTAAAACAAGAATTTTAAAAAATTATATTTTCTTTTTTAGAATAAGCGCTTTTTGATATTTTACCCTTCACGAGTGATAACGATAAACGGCGTAAGTCCTAAAAATGTAACAAAAGGAACGAAACTCATTCAGATTTCAGGCCCAGTACAATTTGACTTATGTTCCACTAGGAACTCTACTTGGCTTAGGATAGATAATATAAAATATGATGTATTTTAATTCCAAAATAAACATTTAATTAAGTATTACTTAATATTAAGTTAAGAGCTGCCACAAGGCAGCAGAAACAAGGGTTTATATTATTTATAACATTTTATGTTGTTAAATAATATGGTCGATGACCCATGGAGTGTCGTTGGTTTCATAAGGCGTCAACGGAAGATCATACGGCAGCGGAAACAACGGAAGTTCAAGGTCATTGTTTTCATCAGTCAACGGAAAGTAATCAGTCGAAAACTATTTTAAAAATTGAATTTTAAAATTGATGCATAATAAAAGTGATGGTATAGTAAGATTACGATACTTACAAATATTTGGGGAAGAAAAAGGACACCGGCTTCATAAGAAAGAATATTTAACGTTCCTGCTTTTGAGATATTACCCCAAGCAGCTTTCGATAAATTAGCACTTGTAAGTAGGAAATAAGAAAGTTTTGTATGATCTGGAGAAACTCGGCAATAAGATTTGATATGTGGAGGAGCTCTGGTACGATGCTTTTTGTCGCTTTTCCATTGACTATTAAAAGTTTTTTTTTGAAATAATTTAAACTATAGAATCTTTTACCATAAATAATTATTTAGCCAGGGCTGTTTATCTTGAGTTTTTTGAGAGTAAGGTAAACATCCGCCACCGAAAAGTCCGTCGTAACTACTCACAATGTTGTTAAAACTAGGATAAACCTATAAAATAATATTAGTTAAGAATATTATTAATAAGATTCTTACAAATGATATACGAGGAGGATTGCTGATTCCGTCTTTTTTACCGCTGGTGAAAGTAGTCATTATATCGCCGAGTAACCATGATTCAGGCTTAGGGCCTAAAGAGCCAATAGAAGAACTTTGAAGGATCACAGGAAAAGAATTGTCAGTAACGCGGACATTTTCGTTGAGGACACGACGAAGGGATTTTTGTCCCCAAAGATGGCTGTCGGCAGTGTGTGTCCCAGGGACGGATGCAATGAAGAAAACGCTTTAAAAATAAAATAAATGCATAATGGGATGCGGATAGAATATACAGGGTGTCCCAACTAGAGAGGTTTTCGTTGCTGGTCTACTCTAGTTGGGACACCCTGTAAGTTGGCATACCTGATTCTGGACATATCGCATATTGAGATTTTATTTATCCAAGGAGTAAGAGTAGGTAAATTGTAATTATTAAGATATCTCAATAAATCTCTTTAAAGTTGGTTGAACTGTCGCCAGACATTGTGTTGCTCCCTTCTTCCATCACTGGGCATCTTTGGCTGATCCACAACCTAAAATATTTCTTTCACAGCATCCATTATATAAAAAATTTTCCTAATTACCCTTGGGTTCGATTATCCCAGTCGGACTCAACCAAATTGGCAGTGGAAACAACCACCCTCACGCTTTATCGGTATATGAAAAAACCATCATTTTCCTTAAAAGATTATTGAAAAAACTAATCAAATAAAATAATAAAATTACGTGTGATGAGAGCCAAAAGGAGATGGAGGTTTCACTTTGGATGAAGTAACATGTTTAAATTTTCCATCAATTTCAACATCGATATCGCCATAAATAAGCGTTAAAGGTTTACCTCTACAAAAAATCAATAAATCAGAAAAAAAAGCAACACAAAAAATACCTGTGTCCCATAACCTGGTATTGTGCCAACAACCAACCGATTTCAACCATGAAGTTAACCTGCAACGAACTTTCAAGGTCACCTAAAGCATTATCCAGGAGTTCTGGAAAGCAGATAGAATGCATGTCTGTGTGAGTTTCAGACGAGCTGGAGACAGTAGTAAGAAAATATTGTATGGAGCAGTTATTTTAAGTTTATCAGCGACTTTTTGTTTAGTTCTGTCCAATATGACGACTCGGCAGTTCTCTTCAGCCTGTAGGTTTTTCATGTGCCTTTCTGCAGAGACATTTGGCGGTTTGGAAGAAGATGCTGTCGGTCCTGCATCTTCTTTAACTTCACTTTTTTTCGAATCAGAATTCATGAATTTTTTAACAAAAGCAATCTGCTCTTTAAATAAATCCAAACTTAGGCCTTTACGAGCAAAATCAGGAATGTTATCACCATGTTCCAATATTAAATTTTCGACTAAAAAGAAGTTATACAATTTTTTAAATAGAAAGAACATACTATGTGGTGTCGATAGCACATAAAGTGATGGGGGTTGCGGCGAAAACATTTTTCACCGTACGAACAAATCCCATTCTCATTATACTTTTTCAACATTTCGTCTAATTCTTGATTGCTTAAAACAGGCCTATCTTCGTCGATGATGACAACTTTATTTTTTAAAGACTTCAATACTTCAAGCTGCTCTAACGTCGTCTGCCTGCTCACTTTCGGGACGTAATTCCGTGGAAGACCCTCGGTGATATTAGGGATTTTTTCAAGCAAGAATTCCACTAAAAAGTTAATTTAAATAAAGCTTTAGAATTAAAGTAAATTACAGTGAGGATGTGAAAACTTTTCCAAGTGTTCAGCTCTTCTGATGTAGCAGCATTCGCCGAGATCGCACACAGGTTTTAACAAATTTTGATAACCACTGAAACCTGTAATAATAATTAATAAGTAATGAATATTATAGAAACAAAATTAAAATTTTTTTCATAAGTTCGTTTGTTGTGGTTTTTTGATGGATATGATCTATGCAATGTCCTAGATTTATCCATCAAAAAACCACAACAAACAAAATTCGATCTACTTGGCTATTACCGCTTTTCATTGAAATCTACAGGAAAAAAAGTTTAACATAAAAATAGAGATAAGAATTAAGAAAACTTGAAATGTTATACAGAATTGAAGGTGTGGATTCTACAAAAAACAAGGCATCACGTGTGCATCACGTAATGCAGTGATAAGGTTGATAAGAAGAAGTCAACGTTCATTCCAACCGTTGCTAGGGACGCAACCCCATGACGTCATCACTATTTGATTAGTAGGGCAAGACCTTAAATGCTTTAAATTGAAAAATCACGCTGTTAACTCAAAAAAACGTAAAATCTAATGAGCAGAGCTTTGGGAGCAATTACAACAAGTTGATTTTTGAAAGAAAAGAAAGTTTCTAAGATTCTGCAAAAATAGGATAAAAATTGCGGCCAAAAAGTTCTGGGGAAAAAAATTATGAGGGCACAGAAAACCTTTTGATGTATCGGTATTTAAATAATTTGCAGCACATTTCTTAATTTTTACAGTACAAATGTCTGCGTCCAGCATATCCCTAAGCTCTAAGATGCGAATTGGAGAACTTTACCTGCTGTAGAAGAAGCAGTTGACTTTCCGCCCTCAACCAGATCAGTATCTAATTTGCAGTAAGAGGTATGGAAATCAAAATTAGCTTGAAATTCAAAAGTGCGAAAGCACTTTGGACAGAAGAAATTATCGTCTAGGACAATCGTGTGCATTTTATTAGGGGAAGAAGTTTTTACAGGAGATTCTGGTAATATTTGTGTGGGTATATCATCTGGCTCCGAATATGGAGAATATGGGTTTCTAGTTTCAATTGAATCCGTTGATCTGTTAGGGCTTAAAGGGATGTTTTCTGTCAAAACAGAAGTGTTTCCACACTCTATAACTGGGATAAAATTTTTAGGTATATTTTGTGCGCCAGCGCTTACTTCTTTCAAATTTTCACGGGCATTAGCTTCTACTTTGTCAAGGACGTTCCCTAATTCTTCATCTAAATCGTCATCTAGACCGTTCTGAGCGTTAAATTCTACTTGAGTAAGAACACACCCGAATAACTCTTCATCAGAATCTGATTCTAATAAATTACTGACAATATTAGAGGAAGAATGAGATGATCTGATATGTTCGTTTTCTTCTGGGTATTTTCAAAGCTGAGGCCACAAAGTCACAAATTAAGCTGAATAATTCGTCAGAATCATCATTTAGCATTGTCTAATCTAAAAAAAAATTTGAATAAATCGGAGGTACCAACGTTTTAAAGATATTTACCTCTTATTCCATTTTTAAATATATAATTCTTTTAAAAATGTAAACAAAAGCATGGTTCAGAGAAGGGTTAATAAGGTTGCCTCGTCCTCCATTCTGTGGTTGCCTCAAGTGAATAGAATTTTTTTAATGACGTCATGAGAAAAGAATAAAATTGGACTGGATGAACAAAGCACCATGCCATTGGGATTCCAAAAAGTAGATTTTAAGTAAATTGCGAAAGAAAAATTTGATGAGATGTCCCAGAAAAAAAAGTCTGCCCAGCGCCACAGACAACCCCCCCCCATTCTTTAAACATAATCTACCATTAATTTATCTTAAATTTTTTTCCAGAAATTCATTTAAAAAATGTGAATAACTGGAAATCATAGGGTTTTTGCACCAATTTTCTGATAAAATTGTGTGCGATTATGAAGAACACTTATAATCATAAGTTTTAGCTTATTAGTATATTCATAAATATATGAATACTAATTATTAATATGAATATTCCCAACTCTGCCCGTTTTCAAGGTCCCCCCCCCCCCCGCTAGGATTCCGAGGAAGGAACAGTTGAGAAAGTAAAAAACAAAATCTTATAAAAATGTCTATTCTATTTCCAATTTACAATGCAATAAAAATTTACAAAGTAGTAAAAAATTCATAAATAAATGAAATTTAACTTTTATATTTTTTACAATTTATATACGTTAGAAACTCTTTAATTCAATTATTTGCAATAAAAAACAAAATAATATTTTCCTTTTATACAAACTTTAAAGTTTTATTTACAAAAATATAAAACATTTTTAAAATAACGATAAAATGTACAAGGTTTGGTTAAAACGAAGATGGGAGATCATTTTTTTAAAAGGAATCCTCGTTCTATCTATTTTTGTTGGGTTTGATGTGTTTATACTGGCAGTTAGGAACACGGCAGAAGCCTTTTCTTGAGAAGTTGTTGCAGATTCCTTTATTCTTCCAATTGTTACCGCCTGTAAATAATGATTTAAATAAAGAAAAAGTTTGAAGTGTAGTTTACCTTTCATGTTATTTTTGTTGGGGTGGCGCCAACTTCCGCCGCCGCCGGGGGTCCACCGTTTTGCTTGTTGAACCAAGGTCGCGGATTTCTCATATTGTCTTGCATAGGAGGTCCGTTGTTTCCTTGAAAGGGTCCACCTGGTCTGGCCCAAACATTCCAGGATTCGGTCCGAAAAATGGAGGCATCATATCAGGAGGGCCTTGGAACATTTCAGGCGGCCCCATCATACCAGGCGGCATCATATTTGGTGGCATATTCATCGCAGGCATGTTTGGATTCATTGCTGGCATACCAGGGTTCATCCCCATCATCATCATGTTATTATCATTCATCATATTCGTCTCTCCGTTCACCATCCATTCTTGACCAGGCATCATCCCTGTCCGGGCATAAAAGGGACATTTGGGAACGGTCCTGGGCCTGGGCCAAACTGCGGATTTCCCATCATCGGCGGTTGTTGAAGCATAGGAGGAACATCTTGAAACGCCATTTGCGGTGGAGATTCATGCGATTTCATACCAGGCTCATACCCTTTGGGCTCTGGCCACGGTTTAGTTTTATACGATATAACCGAATCTGGATTCCCTGTCTGATCATCCAAAGGTATTATCGTCGGCTCAATCGTCGAATGAATCTCTAAATCAGGCTCTGCAGGAGAATCAGGTATCCTAAAAAAACATTTAATCTTAACCCACATTTAAATCCATCAAACTTACATGCTCTTGTCAAAATAAATCGCTTGCAATGTAGTTCTTTCTCTTGCTTGTTGAATTTCTTTTTCCAAACTGTTTTTACCAGGTATAACAATCTCGCCGATAATATCCACAGGGATAAGTGGTCGCCAACGTTTTTTCTTCCATAACATCATCAGCCGCTAAAAAATAAAATAAGAAATCGAACATTTTTATCTCTAAAAAACTAGAAAGATAACTCACTTAGTTTTCTTTGTAAGTGCAATCTTTCATTTGTTCTTTCCATTTGTTTCATGTCGCTAAAAGCTTTGGTTACGTTGACTAAAATTTAATTATTATTAATAATTAATTAATTTAAACAATTAAACAACAAACCTCTTTCGGTCTCGTCCAGTTCAAAATATCTGACAGATTCAAGTTGATCGTCGGGTTTCCACTGAACCCCTTTTTTGACGGATGAAGTCTTTTTAATATAAGTCAAAACTCCTGTGGGAAGTCGATTTTTTTCTCTTTCCACATTTTTCTTCTCCTCTCGTTTTAAAACTTCATCGATCGCCTCCTCCGCTTTGGCGACCTCATCTTCTATTTCAGCTTTTGAAAACTGAGGAAAATCCGCTTCTAAAAATAAGTTTAATAAATTGATAAAAATAGTTAAATTATTATTTACCAGCTTCTTCCTCTATACTTTCATCAAGTTTTTCAGATTTTACTTCTCTTTAGGCTCCTCCTTTACTTTATCCTCCGACGTTATCAAAGTGTCTTGATAAAACTAAAAAACAATCATTTAAAAAAATTACAAAATAAACAATAAATACCTTAAAAACAGGCTTTTGGTCTTCAGGTTTTTCAGTCTTAGTTTGTACAGGTGAGGAGGCATTTTCTTTCTTCGTGGAGTCAGAACTTGAAGAATTACTTGGTCGTCTTTTTTCTTTTTAACATCTCGAACTGGATTCGCTGCCGTCAAAGCATCAGCAAAAACATCGCTCTCTTGAAGTACTACAAAATGAAAAATGAAAATTAAATTATAAATATTGTTTCATAAAAGACAACAAAAAATAAAAAAAAAACAATAAAATCTCAACATAAATGCTTTTTTTCTGTACACCAATGGAAGACTAAGAGGGAAAAATCTCAATTTTGAAGAAATAATTTTTTTTTATAGGAAGACATTGATCCACACATTTTTTTTTAATTCAAGCATTTAAGTAAAGAATTTTATTGATTTTTAAGTGCATGTGTTTCCACCTAAAATCATTATTTAAAAAAAATTAAATTCTTTGAAGAGTCTTAAGATGTTGAGGATTTAAGGTTGATAAAAAAAATTAAACCATTTTTTAAATCGTTTTATTGAAAAAAAAAACCATCTACACACAAACATAGAAAATGAGTAGATTAACTTTTTTTTAAATATAAGCTTAAACTATTTTAACTATTTTACCATCTTAACTAAAATATTTAACTTTTTCAAAACCATAATATTATTTTAAAAGATAGGAAAATCTTATAAATTATAGTAGAATATATTGCGATAAAGTACAAAAGCAGCTATGGACGTTTTTTTTTTTTTTCAACCGGAGGGGGAGTTAGGAGGACCTTTTTCGGGGGCCGAAAACGAAATAAACAAAAGCAGAACTAAAAGTTTCCTTGCCCCAACCAATCAAAAACGCGCATCCATTTTCTCAGTAGAAATTTTGCGTAGAGCATTGTAGAAGTCTTGAACAAAAGATATCTGAAGAGGAGCAAAGTTCAAATGACAGATGCAAATCGGATGGTTAAATTTAGAGGTAAATAATCTCAGAGAGAAATTCTAGTTGGACAAAAATGGTTCATTTTGAATTCTTAGATAGAAAGTAAAAATCTACCAAAAAGTAGTCTGGGTATAAAATAAATTATTACTTTCCCTACGCTTAACGTAAGACAGTAAAACGGGCAACCCTAACAAAAATATTTTGAAAAAGCGGGCATGGAGAGGTAATACAATAACTTCTCTTTAGGAAAGTTACAACCCTTTGTGCAATAAGTGGGTAGGGGTTAAATGATGACGTCCGAGGGGGAAAGAACACCCACGCTGACCTACAATTTTGTCAAAAACCTGCTCACAGAAATTCTAAGTCTGAATTTTTTTTTTCTCCTTTTTCTTGTGTTATGCTGTCACAATGGGGGTCCATGAGGGGGCTTTCACCATATTGCAATGGCGTCCTTTTCAGAGCAAACTCCAAAGGCTATTGGTTCACGGGTTATGTGGAAGAAATCTTGTTTGCAACTGGAAATAATTTCTATACTAAAGCAGGATATAAAAATTTTTTTTGCCTCTGCAAGATTTCAATGGAAGACTAAATATAACGTCACAATTCTAAAACTCTCAAAAAACCATCTTTTCCTTTGAATAACAATTCGGAATAACTTGAAAATTTCCTTTCCAACCAAAAATTTGATTTTTCTTTTCCTCAAAAAACACGATGACGGTGGAAGGTATACAGCAAAAAAATGTCTTATAAACTTAAAAATAGATTTCGAAGAAAAGAAATCTACTTAAAATAACGTGCTGTATCACCACCAAATTATAATTAGATCTTGAAAAAAATTAGTCACATCAATTTGTGATCGTTTCTTAATAATGCCCAGAAGATTAATTAAAGGTCATAGAAATGAAGAAATCTTGGGGGAAATGCAGCTTTTTGATTCTCAGCTGCACTTTTAAGTCTCATCTACCGAAGCTAAACATGACAAAAAACTAAGGCCACTTTTTCGGTCAAGCCCTCTCATACCCCAAACGCAACAAGCACAAAATGGAGAACGCGGATGGACGACCAATTAGAAGGGCGAGATAATGCAAGATCAATCATGTAATTTAGGATAACCTTGACATCAAATCTTGCTTAGATTTCAAATCTAGTTCTACAAGAATCCCATTAAAACTTCACGTTAAAAAACAATTAAAGCCTCAAAAACTGGATCTTTTGAAAGCATTTCAGTAAGGATTCTATAAAATATGAATCAATAAATTATTTGAGAGGTTTTAAAAGCTTTTTTCTGGCGTAAAGCACGCTGTGAACTTCGCACGTTTTGCTTGAAAAAACGAATTCACGACAAATTGATCTTTCTAAACATTTTAAGGTGTCCTTCAAATGTTTTTAAGCGTAGTTTAACACATACATAGTACGTGAAGGAGTAGGGATTACACTTTATTCATTATTTCTTCTTTTATTGTGTTATTTTATACAAAACCTATACAGTTCATTTTATAATGATGAACGAAGGTTTCTTACCTTGACAATTTTATAAGTTAAAAATACACCTCCACCGATCACAGGCTCTTCTTGTTGGAAGCTCAAATTACTATTTGAGATTCCAAAAATTTCGCATCTATTTTGTAATTTTGGCGAATTAATTCCTCTGAATACTTACCGTTGAATGAAACAAAAAATAAAAGTTCTGCACTTCCGGTCAGCTAAGCCTTTTGAGGACCCTCGACACAAAAAAAATTTAAAAAATAAAATAAAAATTCATTGTGAATTTTCTTGCCTTCCGGACATTAAAACAGGTTTTAATACCTTTTTACCACGAAGAAGACGACGACGGTGGCGTTTTCGGCTAAATTAGGAGATAAAAAGAAACTTTAAAAAATAATTGTAAATGGAAACACGAGCACATAATAGAAAACCGGGCAGCTTCTTGAGGTCGGCTAAAAAAAAATCCTCAAGATTCCGCTAAGAATGCTGAAAACTGATATTAAAATATTAATAACAATATAAAAGTAGTAGACAAATTGTTAAAACCAAGGTGAAAAAGTAAAATTACTGATTAATACTAAAAGTAATTTCAAATGAACACCTTGGGAAGTTCATAAATGAGTAAATGTAGAAAAATATTCTCACCTTTAGGTTTAGGAGGCGTTTTTTCGATCTTCTCTTTTTCATCTTCTCTTTTCTTCCTCTTTTGATTTTTTCTCCTCTTTGACTTTCACCGGTTTCTTCTCCTCTTCAGATTTTTTGCCATCGGTTTTCTTTTTCGGAGGTGGCGGAAGTTCTTCTAGGCCAGTCGAACGGAATTTCGAATTGAACGTTTTGACTGTTTTCGGTCGTTCCTCTCCTTTTCGAATTTCGACGGAAATGTTGTATTTTTTGGGGTCTTTCGGCTGCGGAGGAGGCTTAACCGGTTCACTTTTCTTGGGCTTATCGTCAGTCTTTTGATCTTTTTTATCGTCTTTACTCTTTTTCGGTATTTTACCGACATGGGTTAAAGTCGGGGTCATTAGTTTGGATAAAACCGCTTTATCCTTTTCTTCTTGTTTTGCCCTTTCTTTATGTTGTTTTTCTCTCTCTTTTCCCTTTCTTTCTCTTTTTCTTTCGCCCACTGCCTTTCCTTTTCTTTCATTTTTGCCTTGAGGTCTAATTTGAGTCTTTTTTCTGAAGACATTTTTTTCTTGTCTTTCTCCTCGTCAGTCGATGTTCGTTTTTCTCCTCTTTTTCTAGACGATCTTTTTGATTCGGACGTATTTTTAGTTTTTTCAGAATCAATTTCTTTCATTTCAACATCTTCGCTAACTGCTGAACCTGCTACTTGGTCGTTGATTATTTCAGCAAGAACTGTTTTTCCTTCTACAATTTTGATTTTATAAGGAGTTGGATCTTCTCAGATTCTTCTTCCTCTGCATAATCTCCATCTTCTTCCATTTCTTCTTCAGAATGAGCTCCCTGTGGCGATTCCGCTTGAGAAGTGGTTGCTTCACACGAGCTTTTCACTACTGCCAACCATTGCTCAACCACATTTGAAGCCAGCAATCTAACTTCTAAAAATTAAAAAATAAATTTACTTGTCCCATTAAACACAACACTGTACATACTTTCAGGTGCTTTGGCATCCTTAGACAACATTTTAATAGCTTTCGGACAATTGTTCCCTTTCAGCCTCTCAAGATCCACCGGGCAAAGAAGTAAAAGCTCGACTATTTCAAGAACAAGTGGCCAATTTTCAATCTGGATACTATCGTTCAACCAATTATTGGTCAAATCCCATCCCCCGGCAGACATAAACCTGAATAAAATTTTAATTTCTTTCTTTTTTAATCAAATTAACTTACATGTCTAAGAGATCGGCTTCTGTCGTTTTCAAAATTAAAACGTATATACATTTGCTTACTAATTTTTTAGAAAATTTTGTCATTAAGCTGAAAAATAAAGTTAAGGTGAACTATTTGCATGCTAGAATGGATTTAAAACTAAATTTAATTTTTTTTTTTCATACCTTACAATCCTGGCGACTTCATCTTTGCTTTTGATCCCTCCATTCTGCGATAAGAGGACACTCAAGCATCTGAGCAACTGATTTGGATCGATTCTTGGCTGCAAAAAAAATAAAAATTTTAAAATCATTGCTAAAAAAAAATTTAAAATAAAAAATCATGTCCTTTCATTAAGCTTAAAATGGATCAAAAGAGTTAATCATTTGCAGATTACTTTTACTAAATCCATTATTTCAAGTTTTGAAACTTAAAAATTAAAATAGGATATCCACCCAAGAAGTATTATCTTTAGTATTAATAACTATTGTATCTTGAATAATTTAACACAAATAACAAGGAAAACAAGTTAATCCTTAATGAATAACGTATTCAGTTATTTTAGAATTAAAAAATACTCCGCAAGATGTTATAAAAGTGACTGAGCTCAATAAAGCTAGAAGCAAAAATTATTTTAAAAAATTTAACTGGAATATAGTTCGCTCTTTCGCTGAAGTTTGGTACACGTGGTTACTTCGGACCTCCTGTAACCACGTGTACCAAACTTCAGCGAAAGAGCGGAACTATGTTTCATAGAAAAGCAACACGCAAAAAAAAGCAACAAAACCAGTTAACTGGAATAGTTCAATAAATTAATCTACAATCTACATTAATTATATTACCTTCATAGTGTAAAAATAAATAATATTTTTGACAATTAATAAAATGTTCCGGAGAATCAACCCTACTTGTAATAGAAGTACCAGGTAAAATATTACAAGAACGCAAATAGATAAGGATGAAGAAAAAAAAATTCTTGGCTCAAAACTCTTCTGACTGGGAAAAAGTAGAAAAAACAGTGATGGCTTTTTAAGCAAAATCAAGAATTAAGATTTTGAAATAAAAAGTTAAAGCTGTTGCTAATAATAAGACATAAAAAGGTCAAAATTTCCCGCGCACTTTAATTTAATTTATAGAAGGCTATCAACATCCTAAAACTTTTTTGCTAAAAAATCAAGCTTATAAGGGCATAACGAACTGATTTTTTTAATGAAAATTTTTTAAAATATGAAAGAAAAAAATTATTTCAAGAGGAAACTTTTGGAGACTTTTAAAGGCTAAAGATAAGGAATTTTGAGAAAATCGAGGGAAAATTATTTAAAAATACAGTAGGAAAAAAAGTATTAGGGCTTTTTAAATTAATAATCTTTGCACCTAGAATCTATTGTTAACTCTAGGACTAAGGGTAATATAATTTTTAGTATAATTAAAAAAAAAAGCTTTAGCTGCCATTTTATCGTCTAAAAATTTACAAGAACCCATTAAAATTATGAATTTCGTGCGCTTGGTTCGTAAATGAAAAGTTATTTTCATGACGAGAGGGTTAACCTCAAAAGCAACCACTGGAGTTCGTTCCAATCACAGTTTGAAACTTCCGGAGCATGCGCAGATTTGCACGTCTAATTTGACGTCAGCTTCAGATTCGACGGGCAAACGATTGGAACGACGTCGAATTTGACGTTCGAATCCTTTTGCGCATGCTCCAGGAGTTTCAAACTGTAGTTGGAACAGCTATTAAACCGCAGTTTCCAGTCAAAAGAATTTAACCTCATTTTCAGAACTTCGGGATCAACCATAATCGAATGACCTTTTGTCCATTACAGTCTAATTAATATAGAAAATAATATTTTTATTATTATTCTGAGGGAATTTAAATTTTGTTTTTTGGATTCCCAAAATGGGAGAAAAACAGATAAGGTTTCATTTTAATTAGTTTTTAGGAACTAATTATTGCAACCCAAATTTACTATTCTATCTAATTTTAGGAACAATTTATTTTATTTATAATTATTTTATCTTCCTATTAAGTTTCCACATAAGGCAACGTGAGTACTGATCACCTGACCTCTTGGCCTACTTATCAAAGGTCGTTGAACTCAATTTATAAGGAAAACTTTCTGGATTCCTTTACAATAGCTTTGTTCCAACCGCAGTTTGAAACTACTGGAGCATGCGCAGAAGAATTTAGACGTCAAATTAGACGTCGTTCACATCGTTTGTCCGTCAAATCTGACGTTAAAGACGTGCGTGCAAATCCTTATGCGCATGCTCCGGAAGTTTCACTTCCGGAATAAAGCTAATGACAACTCCGTACAAAAAAAAGTTCATCTTATAAAATAATTTAGAAAAATTAGATAGAAGCCCACGCTCATATCTTATATAAATTCTATAAATCGAATGTTTGTCTAATAGAATTAATAATTTAAGGACTTTCTATTTGGTATTTAAATAATTAAATGTTCTTTTAAATTAAAGCAAAATGTGGCAGATAATTCTCTCGTTTAGTAGCCACGTCATTAAAATATTCATTGGGGGAACTCCCAAGCCCTTGTTGCGCAACTCGGCAGAAGTTAACCTAAATATTTTTTTTTTTTCGTCGAGTTTTTAATTAATTTTACTTTTATAAACTTAATTTTAAATAGAGGAGTACACAAATTTGTGAAAAATAAATTGTACTAAAAGGTACTGAAAATGATGGTTATGTGTGAACCGCCACGAGGCTCGACAAAAAGGCGATATTAATTTTAAAACTTGTACAAATTAATAAAATAAAATCTAGCAATATTAAACTTACCATTATGAAAATTCCTTCTTGCGTTTGAAGATTAAAAAAAATATATATTTTATCTGCTTCACAAAAAAACTATAAATTCTTTTCGTTTAGTCCGAGTAGAATTATTATCATTGATGAAATTTATCTCGTTTTTTAATGAATAAAGAAATATTTGAGTCGAACTCTCCTTTATGTTTGGACGTTTCGAGCCATTTCGTTCATGCAATATGGCGGAGAAGAAATCGCCTAAACATTTATTTCCATCGTCGAGCCTTTTTTATTTAGGCAGATTTAAATTCGTCCTTATAGATTTAGTACATAAAGGCTTAATTCTTCCAGTAATAATAAAGTCCTAAGTATTAATAAATAAAACGAATGTGTTTCATCATTCTATTATTCCAGAGTTGAGAAAGAAAAAAAATTAGAAACGTAATGCGTGTTGTCTCCTTGAGTTGAGGTGCGCGACTGAACTTGAAAAGTGGGAGCGCTGGGGGAACGTCATTGGCCCAATCAGGCGCAGGCCTATCGAAAAAAGAAGGGCGGACGTCCGTCTGCGCACTATTTCCCTATTTAAATTTTTCAACATAGATTTTAAAACCATTTTCTCATTTAAGATGAACAATAATTTCTAAAATTGGATTTTTTTTTGCGGTGGAATTCGTACTATAATATATATAAATCCACTCTTTCTAGCAGTGGTATGTCCAGCTGAAACCGCAAAAATTTCCCGCCCAAACTAAAGCTGGTTTAAAAGTGGTTTGAAGAGCTTCCAACGAAAACTTCCTTGAAGAGAAGTAACAATATAGGAGGGGGAAGTATAACGGAGGGGACGTACAACGGAGGGGGAAGTATAAGGGAGAGGAAGTATAACGGAGGGGGAAGTATAAGGGAACGAGAGTATAAAGGAGGGAAAATATAACGGAGGGGGAAGTTTTTTTTTTTTCGAAAAATTTTCAAGTTTTCTTTTTTCGAAAAATTTCGAGTTGTTTTTTCGAAAAAATTTCCGAGTTTTTTTATTTTTGAAAAATTTTTAAGTTTTTTTCCGAAAAATTTCCAGGTTTTTTTGAAAATTTTTTTAAGTTTTTTTTAAATTTGCGCTTTTTTTTCCGAAAAATTTTCTAAGTTTTTTTTTTCGAAAATTTTTCTAAGTATCAAGGTAGAAATATT